>JAOTNS010001300.1:0-215801 GCA_028476615.1 Culter alburnus
ACCATCAATTACCTGGAGACAGAAAGTGCTGTCATCTGCACAAGCCTGCAGGATGGCGCTGTTGCGGTGCTTAAATGTGCATTTGATTTCTAGACAGCCTTTCCCACAACACGCGCAGTTAATGAGGCCGTCAGGTGATACCCTGACCTCAGGAAACAATAGATTTATGATAAATTCACATTGCTGCACTTTTAGGTTCGTATGCTGGGGTGCTGTCAGTGACACATAGGCCTGCCTTGCTGTTTCTTCATTTTCTATCCCCCATCTGATGGCATTTGAGGTTGCTGTTTTTTTGGGATAGCACACTCTTGACACGGTTGATATAGCTGGAGTTTGAACACTAGTGGGCAGAACTGCATGCATATTAGAAGCTGTTATTCTTCCTGCTCTTGATGTGTACCAGACAGGTGATCGATGCTGCAGTCTTGTCCGAGCTTCCCCTGCAGCCTCCTGTGTCTCTGTCACTGCTTCCAGGTGTGAGAGGGTGTTGCAATGCTGGAGCAGGTCATGTGGATGGCATTCATCCATTCCTGGGTCATGAAGGTGCTGTAGGCATTTTGGCACTACATGTGGCTTCACAGGATCAATATAATTGTAACCCAGTAGAATAAAATTCTACAGGTATTGAGTTTATTCACTTTATTTCATTTTGTTTTATTTGTTCTTGCTCAGAGATAAAATGTGAATGGAATATACCGCTCTATATATTGCTGTATAAGATGCGGGTGTGTATGCCGTTAAAAACACGAGCATATATCAATTTTGATTGTTATACACGTGAAAATCAAGTTAGGTCTTTCTCTAGTCTATTGGTTTATGAACATTAAGTCCCGCCTTCACCTACGTGTTTTGTTATGTTATGTGAGTGTTTTGGTTTCCATGGAGACGAGAGGATAGATTAACGAATGCAGCCGATCGGAAAGATAAGCAAATATAGATTACGATAAAGATAAGTTTTAACGGATTATTCATCATATTGATATCGTAAATTGTGTATATTAACTTGATTAATACACACGAGTTGTGAGTTTGTGTTATTTTGTTTTGTAACTGAATTCTCCGTGTATGTTCGCTCGACATTGTGGACTTTCGTCATTCTTTAGCGTGAAGAACCGTTGATAAAGACGGTGTTTCAAGTTATTCTTCCTATATCATTTGTACGGATACAAATACTAGAGACACTCACAATCTTTGTTGTTTGTTAATCTGAGCACAGACTTCATAGTGCCTAGTTAACGTGAGAATCGTGAGTTTGACTGCTGAAGTGAGGAGTCTGTGGCCCGCCTGCGGAAAGCGCGCAGCTGCGCACCGGAGGAAGATTTCCCGGAGGCATACTACCGTGAATAGGAGTCGGTGGCCGGACTTTCAGAGAGTGCTCAGCCGCGCACAGTAGGAAGATTGACCGGCGATTTCTACAGTGCAGCGGAGTCACTGGAAATTCCCCAACGGAATTCAGGTACCTTTGTGAGTTTGTTTTTCCTCGCTCAGGAGAGTGAAGAGGCCAGTTTGCTGTTTCTAAGGCCACCACGTACTCCACGTACTCTGTGTGTGTGTGTGTGTGCCCACAGAGTTTTCGATTGATTCATACGGTGTTATTCAGTACATTTAAACTTGTGATGTTTTGTCAGAGTGACTTTTTGAACGTTACTCTGAATTTATTTGACAATCATCAGGTGTGTTTGTGACAGAGAAAGATCCATTAATTTCATCACCTGAAGTATTGCATTATTGGTGTAATATTGGGTTAATTGGTGATGTAATAGAAATGTGATTGTGTGAATTGCTCACATTCTGAACAATTTGCCATTTTGAGATAGTTTTAACCCCTTTTATAGTTTAATTAAATTTGTTATTTTGTTACTTCCACCAGAGTTTTATTCATTCTAAAAGTTTATTCATATACAAGTTATTCATAAGTTACTATAGATTTCATTATATATAACTTTCTAAAGGAGAAGTAATTCATTTGTGACACCAGAGGGGCCTAACTTCAACATCGGTAGGCACATAGTAAATTAATCTGGTACGCTGCCCTACTTATTTAACATAAGGACAGGTAGGGGGCGCTACATAATGATGGTAGTACTCCTTCATCTCAGAAAGATAAACAGCCTTGGTTTGAGTAAGCATAATTTGAAGCAATGGTGAGAGGTCTGAAAGGGTGGGTTCATGTGAACAAGAACTCACAGAGACAGAACGAGTACGTATCCCTGACATCCCTCTCTCCCCACTAATGCACTTGTCAAGTGCAACCCTCTTAGCTGCACCAGAGGTGTAGTCAATCTTGTAGCCCACCTCTGCTTGGATTTTCTCGACATTTGCGGGCATAATCCAGTAGGTTGGAACATCAGTGACAGTCTTGGTCCCCCGTATCCGGACTGCTGCTTCAATTTTAAACAGGACAGCCCCGACGTGTGTGCATTTCTAAATACCTCAGCTTTGACACTTCATTAAGCTTTTCTCGGTATGGAAGATTTTGCTTTTCCTTGGATCGGTGCATTGTTTTTTTTTTCTTTTCAATATAGAGTCCGGGAACGTTTGTAATAATGGCAGATGACTGACGACTGTGACCTAAAACATGGCGGCGACTACCCATAATTCATAGTTTGCCAAGCTCTATAGTAATTTATAGTAAATAGTGTTTTTGAACCATACTATAGTAAAGTACTTGAATTATTTTTTTGTGGCAATTCTATAGTTGCTGTGATAATATAACAACTATAGTAATATAAACAAGTTACTTTACCCAATACTGTACTAAGTTTTCTACAACTATAGTATATTATACTACAATACTACAGTTTACTGTAGTAAAAACTAAAGTATACTACAATTTATTACAATTTATAAATTCAATATAGTTAATACTACAGTATGCTGTAGCATTCATTAACAAAGTGTTGCAAATACAGTAATATATACAATATACTACAATTTACTATAGTATGGTTCAAAAACACTATAGTATTTACTATAAATTACTATAGTATTTTTTCACCTGGCCTACAGTGACCTACAGTTTAAATCCCAGAGGCCTGAAATCATTTATAACCCTAACCCTAACCCTAACATATATCTGAACTGTCTAATAAATATACTAAACTGTCACATTTCATTGTCATTCAGTATCTCTGTATATGATATTACAATCTTATAATATTCTCTTTATCAAATGATTCAGTAACACTTTAGTATAGGGAACACATAAACTATTAACTATACCTTTTTCCTCAATAAACTCCTAATTTACTGCTTATTAATAGTTAGTAAGGTAGTTGTAAAGTTTAGGATTAAGAATGTGGAATAAATCATGTAGAATAAGACATTAATATGTGCTTAATAAGTACTAATAAAAAGCCAATAGTCTAGTAATATGCATGATAATAAGAAACTAGTTAAAAGACCCTAAAATAAAGTGTTACCAATGAATCTTATAAAACTTGATTTTAATATTAACCCTCTATAGTACTCAATATTATATCAATGAGGAAAAAATTATTTGTGTTGTTTTTTCTGCTAAAAATTGGACACTTTAACAATATCAATAAACATTTCCATACATTTTTAATGTATTTATTTTTTATAAGTTTGTTGCCTCGAGGCAACATTGTACCACAATGGAAAAATTTTAACATTTGGCATTTTCATGTAGAAAAAAGAAATATATTTACTGAAAACATCAATTTCTTTAATTAGACACTTGAACAAACAATGTATCTATTGAACAAACAAATGTATCTAGTTTTTAATGTATTAAAAGTTTTATATAACATTTTATATCCAGCTGTTGCCCTCAGGCAACATTGTACCATAGTGGAACACAAATATTACCAAATATTTTTATGTTATTATATCAAGTTATCATATCCATACTCATCCTCATCTCCATCTTCTCTCTCACCCTCACTCTCTCCCTGCTGGACTGTCACTATGATTTCATCTTCCTCATCACAGTATGACCCCTCATTAACTCCTCATCCTCACCCTCATCAACTGCCAGTGCTACCTGTGTTTTATACCTTTCTGAAGTGCTATAGAAAATGTGCAGATCATGCAGATATAGTATGTGAATTAGTATTCTTATAAGTGCATTACAAAATCATATGAAAATGCAAATATATTTAGATAATTCTCACTCTTTTCCTTACAAATGCAATACATTTGTATTCAAACCTATTACGGCTGTATGGCCTTATGCGATTCCATTATGGTACAATGTTGCCTAGAGGCAACATACAGTTTTTTTTTTTTTTATTTTCTCTAAAACATTTGATGATATATAATGTAAAGCTCTTACAAATACTTCTTTACTTGCCAGTGAAGGTGACTCATATTTTTTGTGGGTAATTAAATGGATACAAACAAGTGAAAAAAAGCATTTTTCATTGGAGAAAATATGGAGTCATGTGACGTGCACATGTGCTGAAACAGGACACAAAATGGACCCCTGTTGGTCATGTTTTGGTCTTTTTTGCACTTTTATTGATTAATATTTGAGTTATTCTGTCCTGAGAGAAACTAAAATAGACCATGTTGCCTGGAGGCAACACCGTACCTTAGATGGTTCAAGCACAGGCCTCGTCAGATCAGTGTTAGGGTTAAATCACAGTGTTTTGTGCTCGAACTATATTGAGGGGAGGGGCGTGTTGAACTTTGTGACGCGGTACTGGTTTCTCTCAGGTCCTGTAAGCAAATGTAAAAGTCCTCATAGTAAGAGTTGTCTACTATTCTTTATCATCGCTTGATAGAGTTGTGTTGAACATGTCTGGAAGAGGCAAAGGCGGGAAAGGGCTCGGAAAAGGAGGCGCCAAGCGTCACCGTAAAGTTCTGCGCGATAACATCCAGGGAATCACCAAACCCGCCATCCGTCGTCTCGCTCGCCGTGGCGGTGTCAAGCGTATCTCCGGTCTGATCTACGAGGAGACCCGCGGAGTGTTGAAGGTATTTCTGGAGAACGTCATCCGCGATGCCGTCACTTACACCGAGCACGCCAAGAGAAAGACCGTGACCGCCATGGATGTTGTGTACGCGCTGAAGCGACAGGGACGCACTCTGTACGGCTTCGGAGGATAAACTTCTGAAATCAAGAGAAACTAACTTTTATACCAACCCAACGGCTCTTTTTAGAGCCACCCACTCTCTCACGTAAAGAGCCATATAGAAATGTAGTTGATAAAACAATTTGATTCTTGGATTCAGAGAAAATGTTAGTTTATAAACTTAATTTCACAGTAAAATATCGCGACTATCGGTGTCTTTTCTTTTAGTTCTCTTTAATGATGATACCCAGAATATGTTGGTTTAAATGGCGTACAAAAAACCTTTTGTAATACACTATGTTTAAAGATATAACTAACTTTAAATTAGATCAGAATGGGACTAAAGTTTGCAGAGTTCAAAATGCAAAAAACATTAACGGAACTGGTATTTGTTTTACAGTTTAGTAGTTTAAACAGTTCAACAGATTCACGAATCAATGAAGTCCCGAGGAAAAACTGCTTTTAAAGGATGTCTGACTAATAATGGTCTCTTTCCTCCAACACTCCCTCAATGGGTCTAAAGGGCTTTAAAATTACACAATGGTTCACAATATTTGTCTAGAATTGCTTATTTTCTCAAACTAATAAAAAGAGCGGAAAATGAAACAAAGGAAACAGTCAGGGTGTAGTTCAAACTCTGAGCGGTTGGCGGCGGCGAATGTGATTGGCTCTCATTCCGCTCGTGATGCTTTGAGTTGTCCAATGAAATACGACTTTATGGGTTTGGCCTTTTAAAAGAGGCAATCAGATAGTTCCTGTATCTCTTTGAAAATTAGCATAGGACGGTGAATAATATCTCTGTGTCGCATCTGACCTCATATTGCTTTGTGAAGTTTGTGTTCAAAAAGCATCATGCCTGAACCAGCAAAGTCCGCGCCTAAGAAGGGCTCCAAGAAGGCCGTCACGAAGACCGCCGGCAAGGGAGGAAAGAAACGCAAGAGGTCCAGGAAGGAGAGTTACGCTATCTACGTCTACAAAGTCCTGAAGCAGGTTCATCCTGACACCGGCATCTCTTCCAAGGCGATGGGCATCATGAACTCTTTCGTCAACGACATCTTCGAGCGCATCGCCGGTGAGTCGTCTCGTCTCGCTCACTACAACAAGCGCTCCACCATCACTTCTAGAGAGATCCAGACCGCCGTGCGTCTGCTGCTGCCCGGAGAGCTGGCCAAACACGCCGTGTCCGAGGGCACCAAGGCCGTCACCAAGTACACCAGCTCCAAGTAGAGGTTCAACCGAGACTCTCAGCGACCCAAAGGCTCTTTTAAGAGCCACCCAACTTCTCCTTTAAAGAGCTTCTGTTTGTAGGACTAAATGTGAGCTGTATCGGAAAATCGAATTTGAGATGAGTGGTCTTTCTAAACTCTCGTGACTGTAATTTCATCCGCGTCTAATCCAAAGTTAGTTTTTGTCATTGTTCAGAGACCTGTTCTGCAGAAAAAAAAATGACTAGTTTAAGATCTTTATAGTTATTTTTGTTTAATTATATTAAAGCTGTTGAATTTATTATTTATTGCGTTTAGGTAAACTATGGGTTTTGGAATGACATTGATAAAGAGAAAAGGTTTTCAATTTTGGATAAATTAAAGTACACACAGGTGAAATCTCAATATTGGCCCTGAAATGTTCTTAAGTTACAAATCGTGTACTTTTATTGCTGTTAAAACACTTCAAAACTTGAGCTCATTAGTAACTGTTGCTCCATCATGAGAAATCTGCATATTAATGGGGATCAAGTTTACTATATGCTGTTGGGGATAAACAGTTTAGGACCCTTTACCAGATATGTCAAATGAAAGACCAGGAGTCAGAGATGCGATCAATTGAAGAACTTTTACTGAAGAATAGTTTGCAGTTTCATCAGCAGAAGTCCGCTTCAAGTTTCACAAGGAGTTTGTAGGCCGCTCTGCATACATTAACATTTCCACAACAATTATACAAAATTATATAACAGAGTCTACTAACTACGTCATTACTAAGGTAAAAAAGATTCCGATTGGCTAAGAGTAGACAAGATTAGAAATCTTCCACACATGGACAGATAGTCAGAAGCGTATCTCCATGCATCAGGATGCTGACGAGGGGACCCTGGATTTAGGGACTAAATGTTCCTTTTGGGGTCATTGGGTGGCGTCTCTCAGTCTCCAGCCGATCTGCCAATTGTCAGGACCTGCACAGAATATTAGCACACAGACAGCGTTGCTCTTTTTACAGAAGATCAGGTATGTTCAAGAGTGTAATTACTTATCTATCTTTCTATTATTATTTAATGTTACTGTTGTCAGTGTCATATACACACCCTCATGCTTTCCCAGATCATATGACTTTCTTCCTTCAGATGAACACAAACAATTTTTTTTTTTTTTTGGAAATAAACTTAATCTCTGATCCATATAATGCAAGTATTCAGGACCCCCAAAGTTGACACTTAAAAAAAACACATTAAGTGAACATTGATAATCCACACAATCACAGTTGATGAATCGACGTCTTGTGAGTTTGTATGAATTACCATTGTGTTCATTTTGTGTGGTTTTTAAAGCATCAACTACCGTCCCTTACACTTGCATTATATGTAAGTTAAGCTCACAGAAATGATTATGAAAATCTTTCTTAGTGTTCATCCAAAAGAAAAACAGAAATTCATAAACACCTGGGACAGCATAAGGGTGTGTAAATGATGAGCAAATTTTACGATATCAATATGATGAATAATCCGTTAAAACTTATCTTTATCGTAATCTATATTTGCTTATCTTTCCGATCGGCTGCATTCGTTAATCTATCCTCTCGTCTCCATGGAAACCAAAACACTCACATAACATAACAAAACACGTAGGTGAAGGCGGGACTTAATGTTCATAAACCAATAGACTAGAGAAAGACCTAACTTGATTTTCACGTGTATAACAATCAAAATTGATATATGCTCGTGTTTTTAACGGCATACACACCCGCATCTTATACAGCAATATATAGAGCGGTATATTCCATTCACATTTTATCTCTGAGCAAGAACAAAATAAAACAAAATGAAATAAAGTGAAATAAACTCAATACCTGTAGAATTTTATTCTACTGGGTTACAATTATATTGATCCTGTGAAGCCACATGTAGTGCCAAAATGCCTGCAGCCCCTTCATGACCCAGGAATGGATGAATGCCATCCACATGACCTGCTCCAGCATTGCAACACCCTCTCACACCTGGTAGCAGTGACAGAGACACAGGAGGCTGCAGGGGAAGCTCGGACAAGACTGCAGCATCGATCACCTGTCTGGTACACATCAAGAGCAGGAAGAATAACAGCTTCTAATATGCATGCAGTTCTGCCCACTAGTGTTCAAACTCCAGCTATATCAACCGTGTCAAGAGTGTGCTATCCCAAAAAAACAGCAACCTCAAATGCCATCAGATGGGGGATAGAAAATGAAGAAACAGCAAGGCAGGCCTATGTGTCACTGACAGCACCCCAGCATACGAACCTAAAAGTGCAGCAATGTGAATTTATCATAAATCTATTGTTTCCTGAGGTCAGGGTATCACCTGACGGCCTCATTAACTGCGCGTGTTGTGGGAAAGGCTGTCTAGAAATCAAATGCACATTTAAGCACCGCAACAGCGCCATCCTGCAGGCTTGTGCAGATGACAGCACTTTCTGTCTCCAGGTAATTGATGGGAGGTTACACTTAAAAGTCACACACAAGTACTACAGTCAAGTTCAAACACAGATCTTTGTTACCGGATCAAACTTTTGTGATTTTGTGGTATGGACAGCGAAAGACTGTGCTGTGGTTCAGGTCTTTCCGGACACACAATACTGGAGAACAGTTCTAAAGAAAGCACAGGGCTTCTTCCACAAGGTTTCACTACCTGAGCTTGTGTCTTGTTGCTACACTCGACAAGCCTCCACAAAGACACCTAATTCATCAGAGTTGCAGCCTCTATCTATCTATCTATCTATCTATCTATCTATCTATCATCTTGGACTTGAAGTTTACAGCACTGTTACATCTTACACCTGATGTATTTGCACTACAGTAGAACTGAACTTTTCAATTCTATTCTTTTATTTAACTTACTGCCTTGCTTGTCTTTGATACTTTGCCTTGTTGTGTTAAGGATAGACTGACCATTTAAGCCTCTGGTGCTCTTTATTTGGGAGTCACACTTGTGATCTTCAGTCAAAAGTGACCGAGCACCTAAAATGTAACTTTTTTTTTTTTTTTCTCGCCCCAGTAAAATCAATGAATATATTTTTGTTTCAATAATCTTTTTTATTTTGTATTGTGAGAATTTCAAGGCACTAATTAATATGTAATTGTTACAATCAAATTGAAAATAAAAAAATATATATTGAAAATATGCCTATTGAAAATAAAAAAATATATATATTTTTATATTGCTTTTCAATGAATGCAGTATTTCATGTTTAAAATAGTATCCTTTTGAAGTGGATCAAAAAAGTTAAAGTTGTCCTAAGACAAGAACGCATTCTGATTTTTTGGATGTCATTCCTTGAGAGCAATCGATTTGACAGCATTAATTTCTTAGTTTATGGTTTCATAACAGTGCTGGGGCACATATTAGTCAAAGCACAGCACAGTCACAATCGTGTCCAGGAACGTCATGTCCTCATCTCTACATGGGAGTGCCATGTTGACTGGAACGATTCCATTCAGTATGGTGTACTTTGTGCGTACACATCCAATCACCCTCTCCACATGCACCCTGAGGTGAGCTATCCGGCATGTTTCCTCCACATCTTTTGCATCAGCCGGCTGCATCCTCTTGAGAAAGCAGGTGTTTTCACTTCTGCACACGAGTCCAACACTGTCTCTGACGTCAAACCCACAATCTGCCAGCACCAAGTCCCCAGGTAACAGTTGATTAAGAAGGCCACTATTCTCCGTCAAATTAAAGATATAGATCCTCGTGGTGTAATGCCAATTAGATACTTTAGAGTGTGATGGTGTTTGTAGTGGGAAAATGTCTGTGCACTAGCTTTGAGATTTGATGCTCTTTCAATACGAATTTCAGAGCAGTCCACAATAACTGACACGATTGCCAAAAGCCTCGACAAACTGATGTGGCATGATGGGAAATTTTGTTTACTGTATACAATAAACATTGTGTAACTAGATGCTCTGGATGTCAGGGGTTTTGTTAATAAAGATTTGTTTTTTTGTTTAATGCTGTGAGAAAATGGCAAAGGTTTCAAGAAATGTTTTCGCAATTGTGAAAAAAACTAAAGAATGTGCGTTTACACGATTACAATTCATACTTATTTAAATACCTAGTAATCTGTTTTTCTCGAAAACAAGTATTTATGCATACATTTTATTATTGGTTATTTTTGAGGTGTACCAGCTAGTATTAATACAACTTTCGATTGACAGTAAGTGTTGGACTGGAAATAATCTCGTTCAGTGTAATTTTGGTGGCTCTAAAAGAGCCTTTGGGGTTTGATGTGGCTGATGCGGGTTTAGGCGCGCTCTCCGCGGATACGGCGGGCCAGCTGAATGTCTTTGGGCATGATGGTGACCCTCTTGGCGTGGATGGCGCACAGGTTGGTGTCCTCAAACAGACCGACCAAATAAGCCTCGCTGGCCTCCTGCAGGGCCATGACAGCGGAACTCTGGAAGCGCAGATCCGTCTTGAAGTCCTGAGCGATTTCTCGGACCAGCCGCTGGAAAGGCAGTTTGCGGATCAGCAGCTCGGTGGACTTCTGATAACGGCGGATCTCTCGGAGAGCCACGGTCCCGGGCCTGTAACGATGGGGCTTCTTGACGCCGCCGGTGGCCGGAGCGCTCTTACGGGCGGCTTTGGTAGCGAGCTGCTTCCTCGGGGCTTTGCCACCGGTGGATTTACGAGCGGTCTGCTTGGTTCTTGCCATTGCTGCAGTGAACTTCTCTCTGTTCTCCTTGCGCTGGAAATGCTGCTTTGTGTTACACGCCTGCTTTTAAAGCATTGCGAGGCCATGAGCTCACAGTGTCGGGAAGGTGCCGAGGCTTGTGATTGGCTAATGTGTGACGTATGCTTAAGACTGCTAGCCAACGACTGCGCGTTTCCTCTTTTTCAAATAATTTTTCCCGCTCAATGTGCTTTGTTCGGTTAACTCAGTGTACATGATTGACACTTCCATGAGCTTTATACTCGCATTGTTGTATTTATTTATTTATTTAGTTATTCATTCTTAAATATTTAATTCCCAGTGGTTTTGCAGATTTTGGATTAGAACAAAAACACATTATAGTCTGTATAAAAGCAGTATAGAGTCTAAAATATAAACAGCAGCATGCAGCCATAATAATAAAAAAACAAAATTCCCAGAGTAACATTGATTATGATTAATTTCTGTTGCCCTGACGCCGATATGTCTATTGGTTTTTATTTTGGTTAATCAAAATAATATTCAATACATCAAAGAAGACAAATAAATGTATGTTAACATTACAGGAGATGAGTTAGTATGTGATCCTACACGCCTCCTAAAGAACCATCTTAACACACACACCTGGGGATTTTCATGTGTTTATAAAAATATACACCTCGTACATTTGACTGGATTGATGGATCTTATTTTCCCTCGTCTCAACCGAAAGAGTTTTTGAATATTAACAAAGGTGCTCTTCATCAGATAAAATGGGTGGCTCTTAAAAGAGCCTTTGGGTTTCAATGAGACCGACTAAGTTCGCTTATTTGGATTTGGCGGGTTTCTCGGTCTTCTTGGGCAGCAGCACAGCCTGGATGTTGGGCAGCACGCCGCTGCTTATTTCTATAATTTTTACATAAATGCATTATTCCTTATTCAAATTGAATCTGACAATCATTGTTGGACTGCATTGCCTGTTTCTGCATTAGCTCTGTTTACTATTTCATCAAACAGTGTAACAGAGATATAACATAGTGGATTGTTTGTTGTTTTTAAATGGGTTTTAAATTAATATACTGCATTAATGTTATTAAAGTGTTATAGAAAAGCGCTCTTATCAGATAAAATGGGTGGCTCTTAAAAGAGCCTTTGAGTTTCAATGAAACAGACTAAACCCGCTTATTTGGATTTGGCGGGTTTCTCAGTCTTCTTGGGCAGCAGCACAGCCTGGATGTTGGGCAGCACACCGCCCTGAGCGATGGTCACTCCGCCCAGAAGTTTGTTCAATTCTTCGTCGTTGCGCACCGCCAGCTGCAGATGACGGGGGATGATGCGGGTCTTTTTGTTGTCCCGAGCGGCATTTCCAGCCAACTCCAGAATCTCAGCGGTAAGGTACTCGAGTACAGCCGCCAGATAAACAGGAGCACCAGCACCGACGCGCTCGGCGTAGTTGCCTTTGCGGAGAAGCCTGTGAACACGGCCGACGGGGAACTGCAGTCCTGCCCTGGATGAGCGAGTCTTAGCCTTGGCTCTGGTTTTACCTCCGGTTTTACCTCTTCCACTCATTGTAAATTCAGTTACTGCTACTTTCGCAGACAGAAAGAACAGAATGAGATTTCTGGTCGCCACATACTGTCTTTAAACTAGAGTGCCAGTCGCTCATTGGTTTAGAGTCTGTAAAGATTTAAACCAATCACTGAACTTCCCTCCAAAGCCCAACCCCCTTTCTGCCGTAATAGTTATGTATGCACACATATTTCTGACTATTTAAGACAGAAGACATGAACCCATTTAACAATTGAAAATGGTGTAACCGCCAAAGAAGGAGAAATATTAAGTATTTTATCCACCTAGATGGCATGTAAGCTCAGTTATAGAAATATATGCTTCAATTTAAAATATCAAATGAAAAATAATTTTATTAGAGTTATCTCTACATGTAAATTTTAATGTGTTTTTGCAATATTTGGTGGGACACATGCTGAAAACACGTCTGATTTCTAAATAATCTTTGACAAATTATGTTAAAATTGTTTAAAATCATGTTATTACACTAAACTAGTTGATTACATTTTATTCCACATTATTTTTTCTGTATATAATTACATTTTTTATGAAAAATACTGGTTACGCCAATTGACACAAACCAGTTACACCACCTGACCATGTTGCTTCTACAGCCAAAGGCCATTGTTTGTTGAATAAATTGACACTTGAAAATCAAGCATGACAGTCAGCAAGTTAAGTTAAATGGTTTCAGTGATGAAAAACAACATTTGGCAACAAGAAATAATCATAGTAATGAACAGTGAAATCATGTCTCATATATTTTACAGTTAAAGGGTTGGTTCACCCAAAAATTAAATTTCTGTCATTAATTACTCACCCTCTTGCTGTTCCACACCCATAAGACCTTCGTTCATCTTCAGAACACAAATCAAGATAATTTTATCTCCCATAGAAAGCAACAAAATTACCCCTTTCAAGGTCCAGAAAGGTACTAAAGACATCGTTAAAACAGTCGACGTGACTGCAGTGGTTCAACCTTAATGTTATGAAGAGACGAGAATACATTTTGTGTGCAAAACCAAAACAAAAATAGCAACTTTATTAAACTGTTTTGTCTCTTCCCTGTCATTCTTCTATGCTGTTGACATGGGAAACACAGTGCAGAAACTCCAAGTTTTACGTCAGAACACCAGCTCATTATTGGCCGGGTCCTGCGTAAGTCTCACACGCATGCGCTGTGCTGATCACGTGATCAGCTTTGGCCAATACTGAGCTGGCATTCGGACATAAACAAGGAAGCCTTCACTGTGTTACTGCGTCACCTGCATGAGGAGAATGACAGGAAGAGAAGAGATTGTTGAATAAAGTCATTATTTGTGTTTTGTTTTTGCGCACAAAAAGTATTATCTCTTCACAACATTAAGGTTGAAACACTACAGTTTTACACTGTTTTAACAATGGCTCTACAACCTTTCTGGACCTTGAATGTGGTCATTTTGTTGCTTTCTATGGGAGATATAAAAAAAGCTCTCAGATTTCATCAAAAATATCTTAATTTGTGTTCTGAAGATGAACGAAGGTCTCACATATTTGGAACGACATGAGGTTGAGTAATAAATGACATAAATTTCATTTTTGGGTGAACTACCCCTTTAAGGAACAATAGCTGATAACAAGAAATCATCAAAGTGATGATTTCTTAAGAAAAAATATCTGATAGCAGGATCAGAATTTACTGGTGCTCTGTGATGAGCCACTGTTTCCTTGCTTGAAACTATATCAATTTATCTACTGGGGGGAAAGGGGCTCTGTTATGTCGTTTTAATTATAAAATATTAGAAATTTAATGAATTGCATTTTATAGATGTAAATTGTAATCTTTGGTTAAATGAACAATATGTAAGACTTTTGGATTAAAATATCCAAAAACCACTTGAACAATGTTATATATTTTGTTGACTTGTGTACTTATATTATGCCAGATGTTTCCAAGACTGTTTAAGCCTAGAGAAATAATAACCAGGACACGAGCCGTGTCCGTGCGTCGCCTATCAATGACATCATACCCACGTTAACCTCGGTTTCCGGTTTTATTTTGTCGAAACCACAGAAACACCAAAAACGCTTTAATATATTATGTGTTTTATTAGACAGGTGAGCAACTGTTTGGATACATTCGTCGACAGAAATCTAATCATATTATATAGCTAAACACGTTTAGTCTTATTGTTTAACCCTTAAATGCATGACTGTTTCGCCAATCATTCTTACATATTCGGGTCTTTATCGACCCGGATCTATATCTAACACGGAAGGATCTCTACCTGTCGTGATAATATAAAACTCCTCTGATATTAGTAACAATTACAGAAGAATAAAATAAATCGTATTTTGTTACCTTTTGGAGCTTGAAAGGGCTCCGTTTGAGCAGATGTTTTATGCCATCATCACTGTCCTCATCAGAGCTCATTTCCCAGTAAATTCAGCAAATAATAGGCTAGTTTTATGTTTGAGGTCGCGAATATGAGCCCATTCGCGATCTCAAACATATTCTCAAACGATATAATTTTCAACATCTTCAAAATCAATATTTTGATCGCTAACGCTTCACCAGATCCATCCAGTGAGTTACAGTCATATTTGATTGCTTTCAGTACTTGCTCTGCAGTAAATCGCTGAGCCATTTCATGTTTTGCTTATTCTTTTGTTTTCTGTCTGAATTAATCGTCACTTCATCGTTGTGTATCAGACATTGCCACCTTGTGGAATAAAGGTGAATTACACTTATTCAGTCATCTATAATTCAATTATTGTTGTGCAGAAAAAATATATGTACACTGATACACACCTCGGGTCGTTAGCGACCCTATACAATTTTTTTAGAAAAAATGAATTCAAAAATAGGCATTCTTTTATAGTTTTATGGGGTTTTTTTCTTGTTATATTCTTTCTAATGAATTGATTGAGGAATACCAAGAAGGTTGAAGTCTAACTTTAAAAAATGAATGAGGAGGAGGGTAGTGAATGACGTCCCGGGTCACTAAAGACCTGAGGTATGCATTTAAGGGTTAAATCTTGTTTTCTTGATTTACTGTGAGTACCATGTTTTACCATGCATAATATGGATCTAGTTGACTGCAGTGTGCAACAAGTCTCATAGCAGCTGCCGAGCGAACGCACAGAGTAGCATTATAACAAATTTGAACACACAAATGTATCCAATGTATCTAATATTATAAAACAGAGCTGCTTTACCTCACATAACTTGAAGAAGCAGAAGCAGCGAATGCGGCATAATAAAAGCTGCTCTCGATACGTTTGACGCGCTTGTCTTTCATTAGCAATCACTCCATTATTTTATATTGCTTTTAAGTGAATGGAATAGAAATATGCATTGAAGCTAAACATTTCAATGTTAAACATTAATGTTCTAAACATTAATGTTGTGCAACATAATTATATATTATTTTACTGAATTACAGAGCTTTAATAATAAAGTTATGGATAAAGCACCACTTTCTCAAAAAAATAAAACATTGAACATTTGAAAATAGTCCTAAATAGTAGTTTAGTTTATATTACATCTTTACATCTTTAATCAGCACCATAAACTAGTGATTCTGACTTAATTTGCCCCTAACAGAAAGGCTTGTAATAGAAGTCAAATGGTGTAACCGGTTAGACCATTTGACATTTCAATTTAAAATCAAATTTGACATGTATTATCATGGACACCTATGTAAGCACTTGGCCTTGGTGGAAATATTTCAAATGTAATTTTTAAAGTTTTTAAAGTTAATGAACATTTTTATAATAATGATGAATTATCAATGTATTCATGGGGTCATACCATTTGACATGTATACCTAAGAATACCTAACTATACCCTAAAAATGTCAAAATATCTCATATTTTAAAGACAGTTACTAACATTTGCATGCAGCATTTAGTGTCACCAGGGGTCCCTCTTTGTGATATAATTTCCTGTCATATGGTTTTCTTGCACAATATTAACAAAATGGCTCCTTGAATGGTGGTTACACCACCTTGACACTTCAGGAATTTGACCTGACTCCTATGATTCCCCAGATTATTTATAATATTTAGAACAATGGTGTTAAATTTATTTTTAAAACTATTAAATTGTTCTAATGTAAATTATGCCAACTAGCTTATATGGTGTTTTACTGAGAATTTCACCTTTTTTAAACAAGATCATTATTTGGTACTAAGTTTTTACAGTTAAACCACATTGACATTTGCAATCAATGCCCAAATATTTTCTCAATTTATTAAAACCAGAAATTTTAGACTTGGTCCTCAAAAAAGAGAATGTATGTAAGTATTTTGCTAATTTATTTTGCAATTTTTACCCTTTTAAATTTAACTAAAACTATAAGGACAAAAAAAAAAAAAAAAAAAAAAATGAGCGTCACGTCATTGACCCATATATATATAATATATATATATATATATATATATATATATATATATGTGTGTGTGTGTGTGTGTGTGTGTTATAGAAAGAGTACACAAATGGATATCGTACGCTTTTTTAACCACAATCTGATACTGTACAGTATTATGTTCCTGTTATAATATTGGAGTTGTTTGTATTGTCACAATTTTCCAGCGTAGTGTTGTGTGTAAATATTCTGTCTGTACTTTGTTCTACAACATCCTATTTGTCTGAACCTTCGTGAGCTTTTAATCAATATCTTATATATAAAAGAATCGTGTTTATTTTCAGAACTGTGTGGCTTGTCTGTTCTGAATGCGTCTAAGAGGTCTAAAATGATACAGACGCTATAATATACTATAATATAGTTTTGCTCTTCATCTAGAGTTAGTGGGTGGCTCTTAAAAGAGCCGTTGAGGATAAACAGTAAAGACTTTATTTCTTTTTGGGCGCTGCCTTTTTAGGCTTGGCGGCTTTAGGCTTTGCCGCCTTAGGTTTAGCCGCCTTGGCCTTTTTGGGGCTCTTGGCTGCTTTCTTAGCGGCTGCTGGCTTCTTTGCCTTCTTGGGGCTCTTCGTCGCCTTCTTTAGCGGCTGTGGCGGCGGGTTTCTTGGCCTTCTTGGGCGATTTCTTGGCGGCAGGCTTCTTTGCCGCCGCGCTCTTGGGCTTCTTGGCAGCAGCGGGTTTCTTGGCCGCGGGCTTCTTCGCTTTAGGAGCCGCTTTCTTGGCCGGCTTCTTCTTGGTCTCGGCTTTCTGCTTGTTGAGCTTGAATGAGCCCGAAGCGCCGGTCCCTTTGACCTGCACCAGGGTGCCTTTAGTCACCAGGCTCTTGATGGCAATCTTGACGCGGGAGTTGTTTTTCTCCACGTCGTAACCGCTGGCGGCGAGACCTTTCTTCAGGGCGGCGAGGGACACACCGCTCCTCTCCTTGGATGCGGACACAGCTTTGACGATGAGCTCACCGACGCCTGGACCTGCTTTCTTGGCTTTCGCAGCTGACTTCTTCTTGGGCGCTTTGGCCGGAGCGGCAGCAGCCGGGGCTGGAGCGGTTTCTGCCATCTCTCTCTCGGATCGGATCTACAGTCTTTCAAACGCTGTCTGGTTTCAGCAATGATCAGCGCTCGAGCGCCGATGCGCTCTTAAATAACACATGAGAACCTTATAGACTCAACCCGCCCTGCTCGGCGTATGTGCGCCTCCACGAGCCCCTCACGATTGTGTTTTCTTCTCTAACATTTGGGGCAAAACTGGAGCGGTAAAATAGTTTGTCGCAGTAAAAACAAAGTGAGCACCGAGCAGAGGTCTGAACTTTCACTGGAGACTAAAATACGTGAAGAGGAAATGTTTCGTTTGCTTCCGTCAGACCAAATCCAAGTCCATCATCAGCCACGGGGAAAAGCTGCGTGTAAATTTGATGAATAGTTTGAATGGAAAAGTTGATAAAAGCCTGAACGCGTCCACTGTGTGTTCAGAAAACAGTCTGAAAGCGACTTTAATGAATTCAGCATTAGTGAGGGGCATGAGGAGGCTTTCATACAGCTGTTGTTTTGGGCAGCTTGAAGCACACGAACATCATCCGGAGGATCCGAGTCTGTTTGTGACTCTCCTGTCTGACCCTCATCTTCGCTCAGCAGATCATCTCTCCATATAATAATAATAATATAATAATAACTAAATATGTAGCCTGAGTCTGATCACGCAAGTATGAATGTTTTAACTTAAATACGTTTTCATTCAGCTGATGTACACCATATTACTGAATAAAAATGTAAATCATCATATTTGTTTCTCCTTATTAAAATTTTCCTTGAAGGTGCCCTAGAATCAGAATTTGAATTTTCCTCGGCATAGTACATGGAAAAGACATACATTGAGTTTCAAACCCCATTGTTTCCTCCTTCTTATGTAAATCTCATTTGTTTAAAAGACTTCCAGAAAACACTCGGATCTCAACATAACACCGACTGTTACGTAACAGTCGGGATCATTAATATGTATGACCCCAATATTTGCATAATGCCAGCCCATGTTCAAGGCATTAGACAAGGCAGTATTAACGTCTGGATCTGTGCACAGACAAGGTAAGCAAGCAAGAACAACAGCGAAAAATGGCAGATGGAGCAATAATAACTGACATGATCCATGATATCATGATATTTTTAGTGATATTTGTAAATTGTCTTTCTAAATGTTTCATTAGCATATTGCTAATATACTGTTAAATGAGGTTAAAGTTACCATCGTTTCTTACTGTATTCACGAGACGAGAGTCGTTGCTATTTTCATTTTTAAACACCTGCAGTCTGTATAATTCATAAACACAACTTCATTCTTTATAAATCTCTCCAACAGTGTGTAATGTTAGCTTTAGCCTATTAGCCACAGAGCATAGCCTCAAACTAACACAGAATCAAACGTAAACATCTAAATAAATACTTTACTCACATAATTCGAGCATGCATGCAGCATGCATGACGAACATCTTGTAAAGATCCATTAGAGGGTTATATTAGCTGTGTGAACTGTGTTTATGCGATGTATATATAGTTGAGAGCTTGTGTGGCAGAGGAAGCGCATCTCTTAAAGGGGCCGTGCTGAAAAAATCAGTGCATAGTTAATGATGCCCCAAAATAGGCAGTTAAAAAAATAATTTAAAAAAATCTATGGGGTATTTTGAGCTGAAACTTCACAGACACATTCAGGGGACACCTAGGACTTATATTACATATTGTAAAAAAACAATCTAGGGCACCTTTAAAATACAACTTATTTGTATCACTGTTTCTTGTTTCCCTCCTTGTTCTAGCTTGTACTTTCTGGAGAATGTTTGAAACTTTGTATGCAATGCTAGCATTTCTATGTCATTGCTTCCATAAGATTGTATTCCGATAAAATCACATGATAAAATGAATAAATGTAAACAGTAAAGCACAGATAGTTACTGTAGTTATATATATATATATATATTATATATATATGTAGCGCCCCCTACCTGACCTTATGTTAAATAAGTAGGGCAGCGTACCAGATTCATTAACTATGTGCCTACTGATGTTGAAGTTAGGCCCCTCTGGTGTCACAAATGAATTACTTCTCCTTTAGAAGGTTATATATAATGATATCTATAATAACTTATGAATAACCTGTATATGAATAAATGCTTAGAATGAATAAAACTCTGGTATAAGTAACAAAATGTGAAGAATTTAATTAAACAATAAAAGGGATTAAAACTATCTCAAACTGACAAATGGTTTGGAATGGTGAGCATTCACACAAACAATTTTCTATTATATCACCAATTAACTCAATAATACACCAATAATGCAATACTTCAGCTGATGAAATTAATGGAAACACACTTGAGATGAATGTAGCAAATAAATTCAGAGTAATGTTATCATAAAAAGTCACTCTGACAAAACATCACAGTTTAAATGTACTGAAAAACACCGTATGAATCAATTAAAAAAAAAAACTCTGTGGGCCCACACACACACAAAGTCATTCACTATACACTCAGTTGCAGGCCTGAGACGTTGCTGGAGTACGTGGTGGCCTTAGAAACAGCAAACTGGCCTCTTCACTCTCCTGAGCGGGAAAAACAAACTCACAAAGGTACCTGAATTCCGTTGGGGATTTACCAGTGACTCCGCTGCACTGTAGAAATCGCAATCTTCTTAATGTGCGCGGCTGAGCGCTCTCTGAAAGACCGGCCACCGACTCCTATGCACGGTTGTAACGTTATTCTCCGGGGAAATCTTCCTCCGGTGCGCAGCTGCGCACTTTCTGCAGACGGGCCTTTTCACTTGTAGTAGTCACACTTGCGACTTTCTCGTTAACTGTACTCAGATCAGCAAACAGCAAATAATATGAGTATCTCTAAGTTGGAAGAATAACTTGAAAACACCGTCTTTATCAACGATTCTTCCCTCTAAAGAATGACGAAAGTCCACAATGTCGAGCGAACATACACGGAGAATTCAGTTACAACACAATAACACAAACTGAAAACTCGTGTGACTTGAATCAAGTAAATATGGACAATTTAAGATATAAATATGATGAATAATCCGTTAAAACTTCTAAAATCTTTATCATAAACTATATCTGCTCATCTTTCCGATCGGCTGCATCCATTAAAACTCTCTCTCGTCTCCATGGAAACCCCAAACACTCACAAAACATAACAAAACACGTAGGCGAGGGCGGGACTTAAAGTTCATAAACCAATAGACTAGAGAAAGACCTAACTTGTAGGTCTTTTCACGTGTGTGTAAAAATCAAACTTGATATATGCTCATATATATATATATATATATATATATATATATATAGGTATTGAACACTGTTTATATTCACTTATGTCCTGTCTGTTAGGGAGAACATTAAAGAAATATCAACAGGGAGCACTGTATCAGGTGGTGGTGGTGGTGGTGGGGAGGGAGGTTCAGCATCCTCAGCATCATCTGCATCCTCCGGCTCAAGCACATCACCATTGGTAAATCAGACATTTAATCAGACATTCTGCAGGAATGCACATGCTATTACCACTTCTGTGCAGAAGCCCACTTTCACCTCCAAAGCGGAGAACAGTGTTCTCCTCCATCTTGCTTTCATCATTCTGAAAGATCGCTCAATTATTATTCGGCCTCGTGAATGGCACCGATTGAACCTTTTCTCCACTGGTCCTTGTAAGGGCAACTTATATGGTGTAACAACTCGAATGGGCTTATCAATACTTGGATACCCACCGTCACCTAGAAGAAAGTAACCAGCTGGGGGATATTCAGCATTATAATAAAGTGGACTGTTCTTAAAAAACATGAATAGAAAAGTGTCATGAATAGATCCAGGGTAGCCCACAAAAATATTTAGAAATCGACCTGCTGAGTCACAAACTGCCTGCATTTGGATGCTATAAAACAGTTTGTAATTGAAGTAGTCCTCTTTATTCTGGCCAGGTGGCTTGATTCTTATGTTGCATCCATCAATTGCTCCAACAGCCTTTTGGAACGCAGGATGTCATGCCAGTTGCGCAAATCCAAGGCCAATGGCAAGAAGTTGGTCTGGACGAGGATAGCAAATGACCCAGCCTACTGCCACTGCATTCTTTATTTCATGTGTGATTTTATGCACAACTCTGCACACGGTTGATTTAGGGATAGGAAAGGTCCATGCTGTGACTCTGTAAGACAGTGCATGTGCAAGCCAGTAAATAAAAATAAGTACTTCCAAGCGTTTTCCCCATCCGTGGTCATGCGGGTTCATGTCCAGAAGAATCTGAATAAGACTGCTGACTGATTTTCTGTTTAGATGGTAGTCCGGTGCGCATATCAAAATAAATTTGGAGCATGGGCATGGACTGATTTAACCCTGTATATTGAAACAGTTGACTGACCTGTAAAGCAATTAAACGAAACAACTTAATGCACTTGTGACTTCTGACAAAGTTAATGTGGCCAATATTTATATTTCCTTAAGTTAGCCCGCCTACCTCTTGCTCTGTCTATGCCACCAGCATTTGAATGAACAAAAAAAAAAAAAAAAAAAAACAACAACAAAAAAAACATTCTCTTCTGTGACACTGGAGCACTAGATGACTAGCCATTTTGCACGCCCAAATGTAAAAACAACTACAGCAACATCTTTACTCCACCAGAATTGCAGCACCTGTCCGAAACAACAACACCACCACTTCACATCCTATTTCCGGCGTGACGCTCGAGTCTGTCCCAAAATACGACTCCGGTGTGTTCTCGTGGACTCGTGTTAAGGGTCCCTAAGGTCTGCACTGCATGTCGTCAGCAAAGTGTGGACTCTGAGGAAGTCCACAAGTCTTGAGTGTGCCATGTGGGACAGGGCCAAACACTTCAGAATCTGGGCGGAAGCAAGTAGGCCATCCGGGAACTTCTCACCTACTCTTTTATGATTATTGTCCCGTTAAAAAAACAGTAAGTAACTGGCAACATGGTTGTTAGCAAGTTACTGTTAAATTAACAGTGTTGCTGTTAGCTGCTACTGTAAGCTGTTATTTTCTACATTAACAGTAAATTACTGTCAAAAAAGCATTAACAGTTAGTTAATATTTACTTGCACTTTTTTAACTGTAAACTATAAATATGTTATTATGTCATTGTTTGAATTACCCCTTAGAAGTCTTGCTATAAAACCATGTTTTAATACAATGTACAAATATAGCCTTTGAAACATTAAAAATTTAACACAATGCAGTGTAACTTCAAAACATGCTTTATTAAAACTTTGAAAAACAAAAGACTTTAATCACAAAATATTCTCAAAATTAGTGGCTGATGCAGGTGGAATGACTAAAACTTAAGCTTCAGAATAAACTTTTGTTTAACTTAATAAACAAAACATATATATAACTAAAAAACTAAATGAGTGGCTCAGAGAACTACTGAGTGAATAAGAATTGCTGAATGAGTGCCCTGTACCTTTAAGGTTGCTCATACACTTCTGTGATAAACAGGCCTGATTCTCTTGTTTGGTGTGTCATGTGAGTCCGACAGTAACAGGTGTGAGTGTCAGCCTCTTTTTATCTTCACACACACACACACACACACACACACACACACACACACACGCGAGAGCTTCGTGTTCATGTCACTGGTAAGTTCTGCACCTATTTGCCATTTTATTTTTTACACGTTATGATACAAAACAATTAGATTTTATGTTTGTCATAGCAAGAGAAATGGTTACTAAGCAATTACTAGCTAGCTTTATTCACACTAAAATCATGTTGACGTATACTGTTTATGTCTTGTGGCTAAAAGAAAGGTTTAGATCGATAAATAATAAGTAAATAATCACATATTTTGGATGAACTGTCCCTTTATCTAAACCTGGAACTGCTAAATCTTGATTTTAGAACATTAAATTCAGCATGAAATAAATTATTCATATGCATTTAAAATAAAATACATGCTTGTTAACGATTTCTGCATGTGCTTGTTCATTTAAAAAATAATAATAATAATAATAATTTGACCTCATAATATTGATTTAAAATGCTGTAACTGAATCTCCCGGTGAGCTGACACACTTCTCTCTGGTGACATAAGCAGGACTTCTCCAATCATTTAGTCCAATTAAAGTCACCATGAAATATGAATTTTCTGATCATAGACGGAGGGTGAACCAGCTCCAGGGTAAGAGACACATTTCTCCTTTAAAAACAAATTTACATAGATTTCCATTAAATAGTTTCAAGTTAAATGACAACCTACACAGCCCAGCATAAATACTCCTGATCATTATTTCTTATTAAAGTATCTACGTTCACAAACCACTGTTAATTTTTATCAGAAAATCAAGCTTACTGTGTGAGGATTTGGCATGGCAGTAAAAAAGAGCGCTCCCTTTATAATCAATGAAATCTGTCATCATCATGATCTCACAAAGTTCTGTTATAATCAACGAAGCTGACGGCACAATGAATCTCTTATTTACAGAATTGTTTGTTATAACGAGAGGATTTTTGAGTGTTTTTGTTCAGTCCTAACTTAAACACCTCTGATTGGCTGTTGCATTTTGAAGAAATCAAAATATGTCTGTGATTGGCTTACATTGCTCAATGCTGCAAAACACGTTGTAAATAGAAACCTTTGATGTTCTCCAGCGAGCAAACACAGATATGCTCTGGATCATTTGCCAAATCTGTTTCACCAGTATGTTATTATTACAGAGAAAACTGATCCTAGACCAGCAGTTATGGGCAGATTTTCCCTCTGAATCAATCAGAAGCAGCAGCAGTGTCTGTCTCTGTCACTTCTTCAATTTGCTCGTGACTTTAAGGTTTCCAGAGCGCCTCTTGGCCTGACCGCTCCTCTGTTCCTGTTAGGTCACTGAAGGTCAGATGTCTCTGCTGGTGTTCTCCGTGCCTCTGCTCCTGGTTGTGGCCGTGATGAGGGCTCTTTCCCGCTCACCGCTGTCGGCCCTGTGCTGTCAGGTGTATTCTGGCATACTGAAGCTTTCGCACAGGAAGGTCTGTGTCAGCTCCACTCACGCCTTTGTCTTCTTCAACTGCACCCACGGACAGGCTCAGAGTGTTCTGCTGACCTTTGACCTGTATTCCACCACACACGCCTCCTCCAACATTGGCCCTCAGAAAGGTCAGACACTGGAGTCTGTTGATGCTTTATTTAACAGATAATATTCCTCACACTGTGGCTACGCTTCAGTCAGGATTCTGCGTCTGCTCCCTCCGTCTGGAAAACTGCTGACTGTAGAGCTGGATCCTCTGACAGCAGATCGAGGGGAGGAGATCATACTAGTGGCAGGATTCAAAAACCAGCAGGTATTACATCATCGCTTTTGATTTTCATCATTAGTTGCTTTGTAACGACTCCCAATATTGGTGAGATTACACAAAAAACAAATAAATATGGTTCAACCA
Source organism: Culter alburnus (assembly GCA_028476615.1). Taxonomy (NCBI): domain Eukaryota; kingdom Metazoa; phylum Chordata; class Actinopteri; order Cypriniformes; family Xenocyprididae; genus Culter; species Culter alburnus. The sequence goes on from JAOTNS010001300.1 coordinate 25,304, forward strand.
CCTTCATGTGCAAACTTAGTGTGTTGTATCAATCAATCATAGCACACATAATCCAAACCCCTTCACACACTGACGATAAATGCAGGATGAACAGAGTCTGATCCCATAGTTTCTCCAATATCAGCTGAAGCAAATATCTCTGAACACGTAAAAGTCTGTCCCAAAAAGATATTCCAACGCTCACAGTGATGTGTCCAATATTCAAACAGCCACCAAACACTAGTGATCGAAACTTTTACAAATCTGTTACTTTGAATCATTGGTTCAGAGCGTGTTTCAAACTGCCAAAGTCACATGATTTCAGTAAACGAGGCCCAAAATCTTAAAATCTGCATGTTTTTGCTCAGTTTCAGGTGCTGACATGCTCCTCGGCTGAGGCCATCTCTTCTTTACGCTCTCACACTGGGAATGATGGTCTGGATCTGGTTCTAATGGATCATGACCCTGAGCTTTACCTTCAAGACCTGCTGGCCTTACAGAGAGGGAATCTGCTCTCTTCCTCCTGTGTTGTGTTGATCAACAGAGCTCTGACGCCTGGAGCTCGAGACCTTCTGGAGCACGTGACAGCCAGACCGCAGAGCTTCAGCGTGGGCAGACAACTGCATGGACTGATGGAGATACGCTGCCACACAGGAATGAGTCCTAAACCCCAGAACTGAGCACTTCTGGTTCCATCGACCCAATGTCAGTGGTGGGTTTTTGGTTAAAACCCTGAAATAATGTGTGGTTAACACAAGTTCAAGATATTTTCAAGTTTTAATCTACGTTAAACATGTCAAACAGGAAAACTCTACTCATTTACTTTCATATGCTTGTTTAATTTTGTTTTCTGATATGATCTTGCAGTTGTCTTTACTTTATTAGTATGGTGTTTACTGAGGTTAGTCTTTTAATATCACTGTCTTCGTACATTAAGCCACGTTAAGAGCTTTTCCATGTTAAGTGTTTTAGAAAGTCCCATTTTTTTCATGTCCACTAGTTGTTATTAAGCGAGAATATTGATTGCACAAATTGTTGTTTTTTTTTTTCTTCTAAAAAGACCCAGCAGTTTGCAAATTTTCTTTAATGTTCACATACTAATTATTATTCAGTTATAATTAGCAAAAGCTGATAGTATTTCTTTGTTATTGAAACAAAGAGTAAAATATAGCTTGACGAAGTGATCTGTCACTTCTCTTATCAGTACGCAATGGACACTGATCCAATGTGTTTATTCTCGACATTTCAACTTTTTTTCTATAATTTTAACAGGGTTTATTTCTCAAAATATGACTCTCAAAATTGAATGAGTTTATTCTCAACATTGTATTTCAGCTTTTTTCTTGAAAAGAGTTCAATCTCACATCATAATGACGAATCTCAAGATGGTTTTATTTTTATTTTTTATTATTGCTTGGCCCAAATCCTCTTCCATAAGTTAGTATTTCAGATAGATTGTACAATTGAAAAAAAATAATGATAGTTAATTTTCACAGACTAAATATTTTTCAGAATTGAAATAAGTGGGAAAAGCTCATTTTCCTACAAATCAAAAATCAAAATGGGTCAAACTGACCCACAACAGTACATGAGGGTTCAGCAGGAGAATCTCTCGCCATCTGCTTATGTGGCTTCAATAAAGTGAACTTTCCAAACAAAAATAGTTGTTCTTAACTGTATATTTATATTGTATTATATTATATTATATTATATTATATTATTATATTGTAGGCCTGATACTGAAGATTTCTGCTGACAGACTCATCTGGGGCCCGTTTCAGAAAGAAGGTTAAGTGAAAGCTCTGAGTATGTTAACCCTGAAATGAGGGAAACTTTGGGTTTTCTGTTTCAGAATGGGAGATATGTCAAACCCCAGAAAGCAGGTTAAGTCAAGCCTGTTTCTGAAAGAGAGGTAACTCTTACTCAGTCAGTTACCATGGTAACTTACTCTGTGAACCTAACCTGGTCGGGAGCAGGTTTTCTTTGGTAAACCCAGAGTTTCCTTCGGTCTCTTCCCCTTTTTAAAGTGCAAGTGATGTTTAAATAGTTCACTTGTTCATTCACATTGCAAAAATGCTTTTCGTAATGAGTATTTTTCATCCTATTTCAAGTACAAATATCTAAAAATTCCTAATCAAGATGGATTTTCTATATAAGAAAATGATATAAGATATTTAGTCTTGTTTCCTGAGGGGATCTAAATTAAGTGCATTTTACTTAAGTAAAATGATCAATATCTGCCAGTATGGTAAAAAAAAATAATCTTAATGCAAATGGAAAGTGTCGGAGTGTCTACCCAGGTGAAAAAAAAAAAGTGCAGTAAAATACACTTTATTTTAGTACACTTAGTACACTTCCATAATGTACTTAACGTGCTCTATTTCCGTGCACTTATTTTGTACTTAATATAATAAAAGCTCTTATTTAGTACTTCTTAAGATAATCTTAAGAACATCTAAGTGTACTCAACTGTGCTATTTTGAGACACCATGAATTTGAACTAAAATGTGCTTTTAACATACTATCTCTGTATTAAAAAAATGTATTTAGTTACCACTTGTAGTACACTTGAACCCATCTTTCAAACACTTTTAAAATAGACTTATGATGTATTTCAATATAAGATTAATATATAATGAATATATACAAAATGTATTTATAATTTATTGCCTACAACATTACGAATACATTTTGTATATATTATCATATATTATTCTTATATTTTAAATAATTCATAAGTCTATTTCCTATGTCTGATGAGTGCATTTAAAGTGTATGAAAGATGGGTTCAAGTGTACTACAAGTGGTAACAAAATACATTTTTTTTTTAAATACAGAGATATTATGTTAAAAGCACATTTTAGTTCAAATTCATGGTGTCTCAAAATAGCACGATATCAGCTTGTGCTTGATATTGAGCAGATGTTTTCAATAGTTTACAACTGAAGCAACTCGACGAGAAATCTTGTTACACCCCTAGTGCAGGAACATTATTCTAACCATAAAATAACATTCAACATTAATGAATGTGGACATTTTAACATTCTTGGAATGTTCCAAATAAACGTTCTTTGAATGTTGTGTTGTTAATGTTGTTATCTCAGAATAAACCCTGACAGGGTGATCAGGACCCCGACTCCAAGCGGAGGTTCAATCAGCCTGAAGGGGTTCATTAACAGATAACAACCAGCTGGATGTACATTATCCCTCTTATTATATGGCTACTTGCCACATAAGTAAATGATTAGACACAAAATATTGATCCGAGTTGAAATATTTTATCAGCTCTTTGAACGCAAAGCTTCTGTGGAGAGAGCAGTTGGTAGCAGCCAAGTTCAAACTAGACGGACATTTCAGGGATACGACACACCACTTATTAAACGGCATTTCGCCACTTAAATAATTATGGGGATAAGATATGTTGATATGAGATGAAACTCTTTTAAAATTGTACCTGTTATCTCATAATCCAACAGTGTACAAAACAATAGTCGCAAAATGGTAGCAGCTGCATTTGTATGAAATAAGAGAGAGCAGGTCAACGATACTGGATGACAATTAAATAACTGTACACAAAATATTGATTTGACTGAGTTTCAATATTGTATTAGCTCACCAAACAAAACTTTGATGAGAAAAAAAAAAAGTTCTTAGCAAGCGCTGCTGACTTCAGTAACCCGGATGAGCCTGTGTTATCTGTTTTCAGTGGTTGTTTTCGGGGAATAACACACCTCTGGATGGCGCAACTGACCAATCAGAATCAAGTATTCCAGCCGTGTAATAAACTTAAAATAATGTTTTGTTATCATTTAAAAAACTGGACATTTTACCGTTTTTGGACTGTTACAAATCAACATTCATAGAATGTTGTATTATTAATAAAATGAAGGTCAAAAGAACATTGCAGGAACGTTATGCTAACCTTGAGATAACGTTCCAGCAATGTTAAGCAAACTGAACATTTCCACGTTTTAGAACATTTCAAATCACCGTTCCCACAACCAAAACTGAACGTTTGGAAACATACCTTTGTTATCTGGGGATGTGTCCAGTGTGTCTGGATCTGTACCGCGATCCTCACCTGCTGCCATAAGTTATTACTACATATGAACTTCTTTACAAACATTTTTTTTTATTTTATTTATTTTTTTTTTTATGGATTTTCTTGTGGATGAGACGGAGCAGATAGTAAAAGAAAAACATCATCAAGTGTCCAGCATGCATGCGGTCTTTCAGTTTGGTTAAACCGTTCTCATGTGTGCTGGACACTTGATTTTCTTTCTCTATCTGCTGCATCTCATCCATGATCAACCTCTTTAACTCTTGTGCGGCGGTCAAAACCCTTTGCCTAATTTGGTGTTCAGGTCAAAAATGATGACCTTTTAAAATTGCTTGTATGTCTCTCAGTTCACTTTATTATCTCTAAATATTGGATTCAGTCTTTTTTGTCAGCTTGTTTTCTTTCGATTAGCACAGGTTTTGTATTTCTTTTTGGATCTGGCTGATTGCAGGCCTCATTACTCTGAACTCATGCACCTCAATTGTTGACTGAAAAAAAAAAAACATTTAAGGGTAATTTTGGCAAAATTTAATTACATTTTTTAATATATTCTTTACAATTTTTTACACTAGTGTACTTTAATGTGTAACTAGGAAGCTTGTTTTGAAATTATTTTATTTGGTACAAAATGGCACAAAGTCACACTTGTGTTGCAGGTCAGAAATGACCAGCCTACATAAAATTGCTCATAAACCTCTCTATGCCATATTGTCACAAATATTTGACAACTTAATTTCTTTCATTAAGCATCATAATAGCTGCTCCAGTAATATTCAGTTCTCATTATTGTCCTTCAGTCGCAGATGCTTCAGTCACCATCATTTGACAGATCACTTGAAAGATAATTTTTTAATAAACATTTTCAGACAGCTGCAGGGCATTAGTCCATAATAAGATGACAATGAGAAATCCAAAGACTGAAAGATCAGACTTTATTGTAAAAACACCCTCCTGGCAAGAGAATTTCACTAAACTGTTTTATTAGCATAGACTATTAAAATGAATCAAAGTAAACTTAACTAGGCCCACATGCTCCCATCTACAGTAATAAACCTTATAATCACATCTTTGTAAATGCATACAGTAAACTTGATCCCCATTAATATGCAGAAGTTTTGAAATGTTTTAACAGCAATAAAAGACCATTTGAGAGCTAAAATTGAGATTTCACTTGTATTTCAATTAATCTATCCAAAACTGAAAACCTTTCAACCCAATTCAAAATCCCATAGTTTATCTGGATTCATTTTCCCGGAGGAGGAAAAAACAAAACAAAACAAAAAAACACCACCTCTGAGTTTGTCGCTGAATAACAAGAAAAACTACAGCTTCGTATTATATTCATAACAAATCTCAAAACACTTAAGAAAATCCATTTATCAAACTTAATCAATTATAATTGATGTGTAGTTCTACAAACAACAGAAGCTCTTTAAGGAGAAGATGGGTGGCTCTTAAAAGAGCCTTTGGGTCGCTGAGAATCTCGGTTGAATCTCTACTTGGAGCTGGTGTACTTGGTGACGGCCTTGGTGCCCTCGGACACGGCGTGTTTGGCCAGCTCTCCGGGCAGCAGTAGACGCACGGCGGTCTGGATCTCTCTAGAAGTGATGGTGGAGCGCTTGTTGTAGTGAGCGAGACGAGACGACTCACCGGCGATGCGCTCGAAGATGTCGTTGACGAAAGAGTTCATGATGCCCATCGCCTTGGAAGAGATGCCGGTGTCAGGATGAACCTGCTTCAGGACTTTGTAGACGTAGATAGCGTAGCTCTCCTTCCTGGACCTCTTGCGCTTCTTTCCTCCCTTACCGGCGGTCTTCGTGACGGCCTTCTTGGAGCCCTTCTTAGGCGCGGACTTTGCTGGTTCAGGCATGATACTTTTTAAACTCAAACTTCACAAAGCAATGTAGAGAAAGAAGCGACACAGAGATATTTATTCACCGCCCTATGCTAATTTTCAAAGATACACATTGCCTCTTTTAATAGGCCAAACCCATAAACTCGTATTTCATTGGACAACTCAAAGTATCACGAGCGGAATGACAGCCAATCATATGCGCCGCCGCCAACCGCTCAGAGTTTGAACTACACCCTGACTGTTTCCTTTGTTTTTTTCCCGCTCTTTTTATTATTAGTTTGAGAAAACAAGCAATTCTAGACAAATATTGTGAACCATCGTGTAATTTTAAAGCCCTTTAGACCCATTGAGGGAGTGTTGGAGGAAAGAGACCATTATCAGTCAGACATCCTTTAAAAGCAGTTTTTCCTCGGGACTTCATTAAACTGTTGAAACCACACGAATAATAAATAAAAGCCATTTGTGTAAAACAAAACAAAAACTCTGGTCTAGAGTTAAACTCTAGTCCCATTCTGATCTAATTTTAAGTTAGTTATATCTTTAAACAATGTAATATTACAAAAGGTCTACAATTTCACAATTTCAAACCAAAATATTCTGGGTGTCATCATTAAAGAGAACTAAAAGAAAAGACACTGATAGTCGCGATATTTTACTGTGAAACAGAGTTCATAATTAGTACCATTTTCTCTGAAACCAAGAAACAGTGTTTTTATCAACTAAATTTCTATATGGCTCTTTATGTGAGAGAGTGGGTGGCTCTTAAAAGAGCCGTTGGGTTGGTGTAGTTTCTCTTGATTTTAGAAGTTTATCCTCCGAAGCCGTACAGAGTGCGTCCCTGTCGCTTCAGCGCGTACACAACATCCATGGCGGTCACGGTCTTTCTCTTGGCGTGCTCGGTGTAGGTGACGGCATCACGGATGACGTTCTCCAGAAACACCTTCAACACTCCGCGGGTCTCCTCGTAAATCAGACCGGAGATGCGCTTGACACCGCCACGGCGAGCGAGACGACGGATGGCGGGTTTGGTGATTCCCTGGATGTTATCGCGCAGAACTTTACGGTGACGCTTGGCGCCTCCTTTTCCGAGTCCTTTACCGCCTTTGCCTCTTCCAGACATGTTTAACACAACTCTATCAAGCGATGATAAAGAATAGTAGACAACTCTTACTATGAGGACTTTTACATTTGCTTACAGGACCTGAGAGAAACCAGTACCGCGTCACAAGGCGCAACACGCCCCTCCCCTCAATATAGTTCGAGCACAAAACACTGATTTCACCCTAACACTGATCTAACGAGGCCTGTGCGTTGTTTAGTATGAAAAATTAAGTTTTATAAGATTTATTTTACAAATATAATATTATAACATTGTCATATATATACACAGATACTGAATGACAATGAAATGTGAGTTTAGTATATTTTGGCAGTTCAGATATATTTGGGTCATTCTACAGAAACGTCCACTTTTGGTATGACAAAATGTCTTAAATGTATTTCTTTTCTTTATTTTCTTTTTACACTTTGACTTTATGAATACACATAAATGACAGCTTAATGATTTTTTTTTTTTTTTTTTGTGCATTTAAAGACTGCATGTACCTTTTTTGTCACTGGTGTTACCTTTCTTTTCTGGCATTTTAAACATTTTTTAGGAAATATTATTTCTCATTTTTTCCAGCACATGCAGTCATTTACAGAAGATAATGATAATGCAAAAAATAGGAGATTAGGTTTGTTTTTTTTTTGTTTGTTTTTGTTTTTTATTTTTTTTATTTTAATCAGGTTAGTTAAAAGTGTGATTGAATGATGTTAATTCAATTGCACAACCATGTATTTGCTATAACAATGAAAATATTTGAAAAACAGTTATAAACAAGTGATGATGCAATTTCTTACATCTTAATTCTTGAGTGTAGCAGAATCAATTGATGTAAAATTATCATCATGTCACATATGACACATTTATTTAATGTGAGACAAAAAACAGTACCACCAGTGACAAAACCATACATACATAAGATCCTTAGACTATAATTAAGTAGATTGGACTAAATTTTACATTTGGTGAATCAAAGATATCATTGACACTTAGTGAAAGTCAGTAAAAGATCAAACACATTTTAAAACTGTCTGTAAAATATGCTGTCTGTAAAGTCGCTGCTTCTCAGCTGCACTCAATTTAGCCAAATACCATTAATTTAGCCATATCTGCCCAAAGGAGGATTAACAATGAGACAGAAAAGTTATAACCATCTCATCTTAGCAGTATTTTATGAAAATAACTAAATTAATAGCTTTGAATAAAGTTTATCTATAAACGGGTGTTGGGGATAAACAGTTCAGGACCCTTGAGACCAGATATGTTGAATAAAGACCCGGAGTCAAAGTTTAAAAAATTAATAAATTGAAGAAAAATTTAATGAAGAATAGTTTGCAGTTTTCATCAGCAGAAGCCAGCTTCAAGTCTCAGAAGGAGTTCATAGGCCGCTCTGCATACAATCACATTTTCACAACAATTATACTCTAACAGAGTCAACTAACTACGTCATTACTTCAGGTTGAATGATTCTGATTGGCTAAGGAAAATAGACAAATGGTAATCTTCCACACATGGACAGATACACGTTTTACAGCTTCTTCAAGGCTGAAGTTGATCTGAGTTCTGCTCTGAGCAGGAAACTTTCCCAAAACATACTGATAACAATTTCTTTTCTCTCAGTGAGAGGTACAGACAATATTCAAAATTATTTTCTAGTGTTTGAAAAGGAAAATAAATGCTTTAACATACGTTGAAGAAGTCATTCAAATAATTTAACAGAAAGATAAATGTTGATGAATAACTTAAAAGATATATATTGAAGCGGCAGTGGATTCCAGAATCCACTCCTTCACGAGTAACACCAGTGACAGTTTTCATGAAAAATGCATTTTACAAAATGCAAGGTATCAATCCACATGTTGTCAATCATGATATATTCACTAAATTAAGTAATTTAATCCATTTGTATTCTATTTTTTTTATAATTCCCTAACAATAAAGTAGGTCACACCAGTGACTTCAACTAAAAGCTTCATATGACATTATGATTTTCTAATTAAAATGTCTGATAACTGAAAAGAGAGAGTGGACTTTCCATTGGCCTTTCTTCATTGATCTTCAGGAAATAGGAAGAAGGAAGTCAATTGATGTCATCGGTGTGATTTTTTCTTTCAAAAGAAGAGATTTTTGATAAAAGTAACACCAGTGACACAACACCAGGGGACAACTACATTCATTATATATTTTATAATATTTAATTAGCATTTTTTTTTTTTTTTTTATGTCATTTACATTATATATTTGATAGTTATGCATACATTATTGTATTTGAAATGGTAGAAAAACCTGTTTCTGAGCTGAAATAAAGCACTTTCCTTCTGTACATGACTGTGGGGACGAGCACTTCTGTGGCGCTTGAAATTTGTATAATTAATTAAAAAACAAATATTGCCACATTGATGCTCAAGAAGGTTTCATTGTTCAAATAACATATTGTTTCATATTAAAAAATATATATATATAAAAATTGTAATCCTAAAGTGTTTTTCAAATGTAATATTTCTGTAAAGTCTAGGGACAGAAAAGTGGACGTTTCTGTAGAATGACCCATTTGCAGAATATAAATGATTTCAGGTCTCTGGGATTTAAACTGTAGGTCTCTTAGCTGAATTTGCACCTGCATGAACATTAATCTCTTCTCTGGCCTTCAACATGTGCTAAAAGTTTCAAAGCAGACCATGCTGCTATTAGGGAGTAGCTAGAAGATTTGATAAATCTGTGGATGACCTAATAAAAAAAAGAGTTGGAAAATACCCAACTGTATGTTTTTTGGCAGACCTTCTGAAGATAAAAAGAAGTGACAAACACCTGGATACAAGGTCACTGGTTAAAAACTATAAAATGAGAGTTTTTCACAACTGCTAAAACACTAAACTTCATTCTCTGAATCAAATGGTCAGTGGCCGGGACCCGTTTACTGAATAAATCAGTATTTCTGTAAAACCTTAAACGAGTTCATGCAGTTAGAAACCATCTGCAAATTCTATACACTTTTTTTTTTTCCTTCAAACTTTAAACACATTCTCACTCACTAAAACACACATCACACTGTGACGTACTTGTGTTGGACAACAGTAAACACAAGTGACAAAATTAAACAACTACAACACAGTCGTCATTGTTTACAAACAACAGCTCAAAAATGATGTGATCAAACCAGCTGTGGGAAATATAAGGCAGCTCAGAGTGCACAGGAGCATTGAATGATGATATGAGCAATGGATGGAAACAATCTGAGAGGAAGAGAAGGAAGAGGATGAAGATGAAGATGAAGATGAGGAAGAGTATGTGTGAGAGGAGGAAGAGGATGAAGAGTATGTGTGAGAGGAGGAAGAGGATGTGTGGAGAGTGTTGTCAAGGCTGGATCTGCACAGGACAAAGTTCTCTGGCTGAACCCAACACAGATGTGATGCTGAGGCAGAATGAATTTTGCAATTGCACAGCAGTATTTTTACAGTATGCAAATGCTGAATATACAGACATTCAATACTATACTAAACTTGGAGTGCATATGGTGTACAATATATTCAACCTAGTTAATATACTTTTACATAATTACAAATTTTATTTACTGTATCACCAATAAACATTGTTTAACTAGATGCTCTGGATGTCAGGGGTTTTGTTAATGAAGATTTATTTTTTTGTTTAATGCTGTGAGAAAGTGGGCAAAGGTTTCAAGAAATGTCTTCGCAATTGTGAAAAACTGTAAAGACTGTGTTTACACTATTAGTTACAATTTGTGCAAAATGTATTTTTAAATACATTGTACACTTACACTGCATTCTCAGACTAAAACACAATATTTATGCAAAACTGTTATTAAATAACAACTGTAGTTTTTGAGGTGTACCAACTAGTGTTAATACAACTTTCGATTAACAGTAAGCGAACTGGAAATGGTCTCGTTCAGTGTAATTTTGGTGGCTCTTAAAAGAGCCTTTGGGGTTTGATGTGGCTGATGCGGGTTTAGGCGCGCTCTCCGCGGATACGGCGGGCCAGCTGAATGTCTTTGGGCATGATGGTGACCCTCTTGGCGTGGATGGCGCACAGGTTGGTGTCCTCAAACAGACCCACCAAATAAGCCTCGCTAGCCTCCTGCAGGGCCATGACAGCGGAGCTCTGGAAGCGCAGATCCGTCTTGAAGTCCTGAGCGATTTCTCGGACCAGCCGCTGGAAGGGCAGTTTGCGGATCAGCAACTCGGTGGACTTCTGATAACGGCGGATCTCTCGGAGAGCCACGGTCCCGGGCCTGTAACGATGGGGCTTCTTGACGCCGCCGGTGGCCGGAGCGCTCTTACGGGCGGCTTTGGTAGCGAGCTGCTTCCTCGGGGCTTTGCCACCGGTGGATTTACGAGCGGTCTGCTTGGTTCTTGCCATTGCTGCAGTGAACTTCTCTCTGTTTTCCTTGCGCTGGAAATGCTGCTTTGTGTTACACGCCTGCTTTTAAAGCATTGCGCGGCCTGAGCTCACAGTGTCTTGAGGGTGAGGAGGCTTGTGATTGGCTAATATGTGACGTATGCTTATGACTGCTAGCCAATGACTGAGCGCTCCATCTTTTCAAACAAGCAGAGGGTTTCCCGTTTACTACTTGCTTTGTTTTTCCTGTTTACTACTTTGCTCCATGTAACACACCCAGATGCTTTATACTCACATGCTGTTTTAATTTGTTCTTAAATACTCACCTTATTCCTATCGGTTGTACATATCTCGGATTCAAACAAAACAAAATCGCTTCATCTGTATAAAAGCACTGCAACCAAACAGAACACACTAGCCAAAAAAAAAAAAAAAAAAATCTCTATCAAACAATTAAGTTAATTATCATGCATTTATAACACTTCCTGCTAATTGTTGTTTCTGCAAACGCTCATACAACAATCGTACATTTAACTTTTTTTTGTTTTTATTTTATTTTTAATCAACCAACTGCGTTTATGATGTTAAATAATTTTCATTTTTCTTTTAACCTTTATTTAACCATGCAAATCATTAAGAACAGGCTCTTATTTTCATTAATAGCCTGGCAGGAAGCTCTCCTGAAAAACAACCATACATTACAATACACGTTTAGGTTGTAATGAAAGCACTAATTTTTTAAAATAACCCCGACAAGGAGTTAGAAATAAAGATATACCAGTGTATGTCCGGTCTTGTATATAATTATGTTTACTTCAAAAGAGAATCTAATTTATAATGAGACATTCTAATAGTTTTGCTTTACTAATCAGCTTATTTGCTGTATGACACAACACACAAATTGTTCAAGAACAACTAAAGAAAAGCGCTCTATATCGATAACATGGTGGCTCTTAAAGAGCCTTTGGTTTCAATGAAACAGAAGGAGCCCGCTTATTTGGATTTGCGGGTTTCTCGTTCTTCTTGGGCAGCAGCACAGCCTGGATGTTGGGCAGCACACACCGCCCTGAGCGATGGTCACTCCGCCCAGAAGTTTTGTTCAACTCTTCGTCGTTGCGCACCGCAGCTGCAGATGACGGGGGATGATGCGGGTCTTCTTGTTGTCCCGAGCGGCATTTCCAGCCAACTCCAGGATCTCAGCAGTAAGATACTCGAGCACAGCCGCCAGATAAACAGGAGCACCAGCACCGACGCGCTCAGCGTAGTTGCCTTTGCGGAGAAGCCTATGAACACGGCCGACGGGGAACTGCAGCCCTGCCCTGGATGACCGAGTTTTAGCCTTGGCTCTTGCTTTGCCGCCGGTTTTGCCTCTTCCCTCATTCTTACTTTTCGTAATTCTCTTTCCAAATAACGCAAAGAGAATGATGATTGAATATTCGAGGTGCCTTTAAGCGAACATTCTAGACGCCCATTGGTTGACAGTCTGATAAGATTTCAAGCCAATCACTGAACTTCCCTCCAACACACACCTCCAAACCCCACCCCCTTTTGGTGATCGGGTTATGCAGTATAGACTTTAGACAAAGAAAGAAAGAAAGAAAGAAAGAAAGAAAGAAAGAAAACAATTAAAAATGGCATTCCCTGCTCATATTCTCGTAGTCTCAACATTTAAAATTCTAACGGCATGTTGGCACAAACTATCTATACACATTTTTACTCGCTGGAGGTTGTCTAAAATGTCTCCTTGATGGTAACGACTGAAATGACAATGTAAGGATGAGAGATTCCTCTAATAACAACCAATGCTCCCAATAACTGAGTGGCATTTGATATTTTATGTACTGGTTCATTCTACAGAAACGTCCACTTTTGGTAGGACAAAATGTCTTAAAATGTATTTCTTTTTCTAACATTTAAACTTGGACCACATTATTATATTACACTTGACTTTATGAATACAGATAAATGACGCTTAATGATTTTTTTTTTTTTTTTTTTTTTTTTGTGCATTTATTTGAAGATCGCATGTACCCTTTTTTGTCACTGGTGTTATCTTACTTCTCTGCATTTCTACACATTTTTATGAAACATTGTAACAATTTTTTCAGCACATGCAGTCAGAGTTACAGAAAAATAATGATAATGCAAAAAAAAAAAGGAGATTAGGTATTTTTTTTTTATTTTAATCAGGTTAGTTAAAAGTGTGATTGAATGATGTTAATTCAGTTTCGTAACAATGTATTTGCTATAAACAATGAAAATATTTAAAAACAGTTATAAACAAGTGATGATGCAATCTTAATTCTTGAGTGGAGCAGATTCAATGGATGTAAAATTATTATCATGTCACATATGACACATTTTATTAATGTGACAGACAAAAAAACAGTAACACCAGTGACAAAATGAATCACCATGACTACATAAGACCAAAGATCCTTATTCTTCAACTATAATTAAGTAATGAGACTAGATTTTACATTTGGTATACAATCAAAGACTTATCATTGTCACTTAGTGAAACAATCAGAAAAAGATCATAACAACATTTTAAAACTGTCTGTAAAATATGCTGTCTGTAAAGTCGCTGCACTGAATTTAGCCAAATACCCTTAATTTAGCCATATCTACCCAAAGGAGGATTACAATGAGAAGAAAAGTTATAATCATGTAATCTCAGTGCTATTTTATGCAAAAGAACTAAATGAATAGCTTTAAATAACGTTTATCTATAAACGGGTAACACCAGTGACAATTTTTCCATGAAAAATGCATTTTACAAATGGCTGCTGCAAGGTATCAAACCACATGTTGTCAATCATGATATATTCACTAAATCAAGTAATTTAATCCATTTGTATTCTATTTTTTTTTTTATAATTCCCTAACAATAAAATAGGTCACACCAGTGACTTCAACTAAAAGCTTCATATGAAATAATGATTTTCTAATTAAAATTTCTGATAACTGAAAAGAGATAGTGGACTTTCTATTGGCCTTTCTTCATTGATCTTCAGGAAATAGGAAGAAAGGAAGTCAAGTGATGTCATCAGTGTGATTTTTTCTTTCAAAAGAAGAGATTTTTGTTAAAGGTAACACCAGTGACACAACACCAGGGGACAACTACATTCATTAAATATTTTATATTATTTATTTTGTATTTTTTTTTTTTTTTTTTTTTATGTCATTTACATTATATATTTGATAGTTATGTATACATTATTGTATTTGAAATGGTAGAAAAACCTGTTTGTGAGCTCAAAATAAATCACTTTCCCTCTGTACAGGACTGTGGGGACGAGCACTTCTGTGGTGCTTGGAATTATTAAAATTAATTAAAAAACAAATAATGCCACATTGATGGCTCAAGAAGGTTTAATTGTTCAAATAACATATTGTTTTATATTAAAATTGCAAAAAATTGCAATCCTAAAGTGTTTTTCAAGTGTAATATTTCTGTAAAGTCTAGGGACAGAAAAGTGGACGTTTCTGTAGAATGGCCCTTCTGGAATAATATTTGATATTTTTCATGAACTAGGAACCTCATTATTTAACAGGAGCTGAGTAAAAACACCAGTAAACCTCAATAAAAACACCAGCAAACCTCAATAAAGTAAGGTTATTCATTTATTAAGGTTATTGAGATAAATAAATATTAATAACCTCTGTCATAGTTTATGGCATTTCTAAGTACACAGCCAGCATGTGTAAAACATCATCAGTCAAACTAAATTGGTGAAACAATATTTTAACACAAATTTTACAAATAATTTACTTTGCTAAGATATAGGCCTGATTTCACTGGCAGGGCCTAGACTTGGCCTTAGTTATATTAGACCATTTAAGTAGCTTTTATAAAAGTATCTTAGACAAAAAAAAAACAAAAAAAACATCACTTTTGTGCATCTTAAGACAAAACAATGGTACTTACATACTTTAAGATATGTCAGTGCAAATTACTTTCAGTTAAAACAGCTCAAACATGCATTTTAGTCTAGGACTAGTTTAAGCCTTTTCTGTGAAACTGGGGGTCAAATCGGTTGCCAGTCGCCCATTGGTTTACAGCCTGTTAAGACTTTAAACCAATCACTGAACTTCCCTCCAAAACCTTTTTTTTTCCCTACGTCCACCTGGAAGGGTAAACGAGGCCCGCCATCATTATTTAAAATAGATAAATACATAAAATAAAATG
The DNA here is from genome assembly GCA_028476615.1 of Culter alburnus. Lineage (NCBI taxonomy): Eukaryota > Metazoa > Chordata > Actinopteri > Cypriniformes > Xenocyprididae > Culter > Culter alburnus. The sequence goes on from JAOTNS010001300.1 coordinate 40,854, forward strand.
GTTTTGTATACCGAATTTCAACTTTTAAAACCAGTAAGTACATGAGGCAATTAAATGTTTTCACACATTATGCATTGTATAATGTTCCTTTGCTTTCGCATGTTAACAAATTTTAAGCTTTAACAAAAATTTACTTCCATAACTATTAAAAATGTAGATCAAATCAGTAACATCTAAATTTTGCTCTTTATTCACAGTTAGTGGGTGGCTCTTAAAAGAGCCGTTGAGGAAAAACAGTAAAGACTTTATTTCTTTTTGGGCGCTGCCTTTTTAGGCTTGGCGGCTTTAGGCTTTGCCGCCTTAGGTTTAGCCGCCTTGGCCTTTTTGGGGCTCTTGGCTGCTTTCTTAGCGGCTGCTGGCTTCTTTGCCTTTTTGGGGCTCTTCGTCGCCTTCTTAGCGGCTGTGGCGGCGGGTTTCTTGGCCTTCTGGCCTTCGGGCGATTTTCTTGGCGGGCTTCTTGGGCTTCAGCTTCTTTTCTTGGAGGGGTTTCTTTGGCGGTTCTTCTTCGCTTAGGACTGCTTTCTTGGCCGGCTTCTTCTTTGGTCCTCGTTTGTTGAGCTTGAATGAGCCCGAAGCGCCGGTCCCTTTGACCTGCACCAGGTGCCTTTAGTCACCAGCTCTTGATGGCGATCTTGACGCGGGAATTGTTCTTCTCCACGTCGTAGCCGCTGGCGGCGAGAGAGGGCGGCGAGGGACACGCCGCTCCTCTCCTTGGATGCGGACACAGCTTTGTGACGATGAGCACCGACGCTGACTTCTTCTTGGCTTGCTTTCGCGCAGCTGACTTCTTCTGGCGCTTTGGCCGCTCAGCGCTGCGGAGCAGCGGTGCTGCCATCTCTTCTCGGATCGGATCACAGTCTTTCAAACGCTGTCTGGTTTCAGCAATGATCAGCGCTCGAGCGCCGCTGCGCTCTTAAATAACACATGAGAACCTTATAGACTCAACCCGCCCTGCTCGGTGTCTCTGCGCCTCCACGAGCCCCTCACGATTGTGTTTTCTTCTCTTACATTTGGGGCAAAACTGGAGCGGTAAAATAGTTTGTCGCAGTAAAAACAAAGTGAGCACCGAGCAGAGGTTCTGAACTTTCACTGGAGACTAAAATACGTGGAGAGGAAATGTTTGTTTTGTTTCCGTGTTTCCAAATCCAAGTCCATCATCAGCCACGGGGAAAAGCTGCGTGTAAATTTGATGGATAGTTTTAATGGAAAAGTTGATAAAAGCCTGAACGCGTCCACTGTGTGTTCAGAAAACAGTCTGAAAGCGACTTTAATGAAATCAGCATTAGTGAGGGGCGTGAGGAGGCTTTCATTCAGCTGTTGTTTTGGGCAGCTTGAAGCACACGAACATCAGATCTGAGTCTGTTTGTGACTCTCCTGTCTGACCCTCATCTTTGGCCAGCAGATCATCTCTCCATATAATAAATAATAATAATAATAAATTACTAAATATGCCGGTCTAATCAAGCAAGTATTAATGTTTTAATACTTTTAATACAGCTTATGAAAACGCATATATCAGCTTATGCGTTTTCATAAGCTGATGTACACCATTAAATGAAAATGTAAATCGTCTTATTTATTTCTCCTTATTAAAATTCTCCTTAAAATACAACTTATTTGTATCACTGTTTCTTATTTCCCTCCTTGTTCTAGCTTGTACTTTTATGGACAATGTTTGAAACTTAGAAATGCTAGCGTTGCAATACAATGTCATTGAGATTGTATTCCGATAAAATCACCTGATAAAATGAATAAATGTAAACAATAAAGCACAGGTCACTTACTGTAGTTTATATAAATGTTAAAACATTTTGAATTTCAACATTCAAAAGCAATTGAATTTAGAAGTTCACAACTTATTCCTAAAATGTGTTTCTTTGATCTGAAATCATCAGGGGTTACCATGATTTTCTGACCCAGGACAACATTTGTCTTACTTTTGTTCTCGTGAAAAGAAATGTGGCTCTCATGACATGCAGTAATTATACATTTTCCTTATGGTCCACTGTATTAGGGAGGATATTTTTAAGTAGTGAGGATATTTTGTGCCAATCATACACCATCTTGTATTACTGTATTACTTTTTACCCTGAACCAAAACTGAGAAAACTTCTTGGCCTAAAACAACACACTTTGGACATTGCTGAACTTAAATAGATATAACTTTGCTCTTGAAACTTATTGAACAATGATAGTTTATGAATAAAATAACTAACAGTATCAGGGTTTTCACCTTGTTTGGCTGGTTAGTGAGATTTTAAGGGACAAGAGGTTTTAATAATCCAATAATTCAGTGCTCCATTCCTGTTTTCCTGAGAAACCCTGGATGAACTAGAACAACCAATCATTCAGTAAATGTGCCACAGAGAATGACGGAAGATGTTTAGTGGATTATGCTAGCAAAAGCAAAGACCGTTTTGGGAAAACTCTTCAAGAGATACATGTAGATGTTGCCTGTGTGAATTTCTCAGAATATACGGTACATGGAGGTCTAAAATCTCCCATCACATGCAACCTGAGGTGTTCTTTTGGATCCTGAAAAGTTGGACATTCTCTATATTTGAGCTTATTTCAGCTATTTATACTGTAAGGCAAACATCTCACTACACTGTATTCAGCACAGATTGTAGTGCAATTATATGCTACATAGATTTTCTTGTTTTAGAAAGGCAATATGCAGGACAGTGCCAGTGGTCATAAATATGGTGCCTTTAACACCCCATTCCCTATTGGTTCATTCCCTAATGGGTCTATTAACGTGAAACATAAAAATGAATGAGAATGTGAGTTTTTTTTGTTTTTTTTTGTAGTTTATTTACAAACATAGTGCACAATATACTCAATAAAATCAAATAAAAAAGGGGTGTGTGATTAAAGGCACATTTTGAATTCACTCACACACTTTTGTGCCATTCCTGGAAACAGTTCCTGTTCAACTGAAGACACAAGTGAACGTCACATGCCTGGCATTTCCAAGGTGTCTGTTGCTTCTTTCCAAACACTGCTTTGCAATGCGCACATATGCGGCGACCGGTAGTGGCGATTTTTCTGACATCCGAGGTCAACTCAGCTCCTGGAACCGGCATGTGGTCAATACTGGTCTGTTTCGGTGCTTCTTTCTGAGACACACCACAGAGATCTGCAACAAGCTGCTCCATAAACTCCTTGCGCGTCATGTTGCCGTGTAGCTCCTTGTGCAATATGAAAGCATTGGTGGCAGCAATGTCCAAGAAGTGTAGAAAGACTTTTCTGTACCATTTCATGGTTTTGTGCTGTGCAGTGAAATACTCCAACAGCTGATCGGACAGGTCGGCACCTGCCATGTGGCGGTTGTACGCAATCACAGGTGAGGGACACGGAAAAGTCTTTGTCCTCCATGTATCTCGTGCTTTCACTTTTCTTTGCACACGGTCTCCTGTATAGGCAGCATGGATGGTGGAACAAACAGACACCTCTTTTTTGTCCATCCACTTCACACACACAAGATGCCCATCCCGAAATCCACCTGATGGATCCCCTGGTGGACTTTTTGGTCAGCGAATTAGATGCGCTCTGTGGGAAGCCCCTCCTGTAGTCTCTGTAAGTCCCACAAGCACCAAACTTCAGAGCAAGCAGGTCTGTTAAGAGCTTTGGACTTGTAAAGAAATCGTCCATGTAAACATGGTACCCAGAGCCCAAAGCTTTCTTGTCCAGAAGAGACATCACAGCATCATATGAAATCCCATGGCCTGTAGGAAAGCTGTTCTTGCCCGTGTACACAGAGAGGTCCACAGTATATTCATTTGATGAGTCAGCAAGGACAAAAAACTTGAAGCCCAGCTTTGTTGCCTTGGCTTTTGTTAACTGTGTCATTCCTGCATTTGCTCTGCATGCCACCAGTCTTTCCTTCACAGCTAAATTTCTTCTAGGATGATAGAAGGTTTTGCACGCAATACGGATAGTGTCCAAGAGGGGTCTGAGCCTGAAAAGCTGGTCATGTTCAGCTGTGCCCCTCTTTTTGTCATTTTCCTTGTCTGCATCTGGGTGACTCATGTGCAAATTCCATGAAATGGTGCGGTATCTGTCCCTTGACATAACTGTGGCAGGAAGTGGCAAAGAGAAAAGACTGTCCTGCCGCCAGTAGTCGGCGATGGAGCTCATCTTCACCGCGGCCATGTAGAAAACCAGTCCAATGTAGCGGTACATCTCGCCAACGCTGGCATCTGTCCAACTGTATTTGCGACCCTTTGCAAGTGCCCTGGCAGCCTGAGCGTTTGTGTTGTGGCACAGATTTGACACGGCGCTCTCTGAGAAAAACAGTTTGAAAAGACTCATAGGGGAGTGAGAGTCAGCGAGACTCAACTGCGGCCCAGGTTTCCGTGCAGGCAGGAATCTCAGAGTCTTTGGATTCATGTCGACATCAGTTTCTGCTTTCCATGACAGATTCCTGTCTCTCTTTCCAACAGGTATCTGTTCGCTGTCATTCTCACATCTGTGGGGGGAGAAGACAAAAGTGAGCATGCTGACAACAGGATCACAACATTATAAATTACTAAAACTGATATATTGCCCACTCATTACAAACATATATATTTTGTGTGTATTATTTCACAGTATGTAAACAAAATGAAATGGTCATCTGTAAAATGAGGTAAAAGCACACTTACTCATTAAGATTCTCAACTGCATTAAAAACTGAACGATGCTTGTGTGCCGCTCCTGTATGAGGTGCACGTGAAGGAATCACATCCCTAAGAAAAGAAAAGGTAAATGTTAGTAAACATTTCTCAGCTTAGATTGTCCAAGGTGGCATTCCAGTGCATGCATAAGTGATTGGCAATTAATGGATATGGTCACACACTTTATATGTGTTGATGGGGCATCAACAACCTTATGTCATGCAAGTTCAAAACATTCACACCTAAGCAGATAATGGAGAATACAGTTAAAGGGATAGTTCAGCCAAAAATGAAAATTAGTCCATGATTTACTCACCATTAAGCCATCCTAGGTGTAAATGACTATATCCTTTCAGATGAACACAATCAGAGATACATTTAAACATATCCTAAGTCCTCCAAGGTTTATAATGGCTGTAAATGGTACCCAAATTCTGAAGATAAAAAATGCATCCACCCATTTTTTTTTTCTCCTGGGGTACCATTCACAACCATTGTAAACCTCAGAGGACTAAGCCTATTTTTTTAAATATATCTATGATTGTGTTAGTCTGAAAGAAGATAGTCACACCTAGGATGGTTTGAGGGTGAGTAAATCATGGACTAATTTTTCATTTTTGGCTGAACTATCCCTTTAAGCTCTGTTGATGAAGCAGCATTTTACAGCAAACACCCGTCCTGAGCAAACCCAGACCATTAACATTTCCCCTGCCACATTATAGAGAATAAAAATGCTCGTCTCGTAAGACATTTAAATGTAATGAAAAGTCCACAGGACAACACACCCGCAACAGGAGGTTACACACTACACGAGCGGACAACAACTCTGTCACCCAACGACTTTATTTGAAAATGGATGTTGGGAGGAAATTATGTGTAAGCGAGTCTAATAACTAACTGAAGAATAAATGTCTTACTCATCAGAAAATGTGTCCTGCGCTGGATCAAAGCCCTCCTCAAAGTGCAGGCCTTCATCATCAATGTCTTCATCATCTTCTGATGAAGAACTGAACTCTTCCTCGCTGTCTACAGTCATCAGGAGATCTTCCTGGGGTGCGTGACGACCCATCGTGATGAAAGGTCAATAAAGCCAAACAAATGTTTGCTGCTAATTTTATCGTATCGATAGGGGGCGTTTACCACATTTCTCTGTCTTATTTCAGGTTATTAGCATATGAATAAAGCGCTCTGCGGGTGGGTGTGGCCAGACCGGCGCTAAAACACTAGAACAGGAAAACCCCTTAAACTTTGTGTTTTTGCTCAAGTCTTTTTTGTTCTGGATTTCAGACATTTCTTGAGTCTTCTTTAAGAACATATTTCACTGGTTCGGGAATGTCAGTGTTCAGCATAAACAGAGATTTGCACTGGATATGTATTTGAAGTTCATGGTAATTTAGCATGGCTGGATTTTCCTCCTCTGATTGGCTGTATTCAGGCAACGAATGGTTGGAAGGTATTTCATTGGGTAGAAAAGGCGCTCCTATAGACCTTCTTTAGCCCCGCCCCTTTTCAGCGCTTGTTTCTCTGGTAAATAAGCACCCCTGAATCACCCCTTCTCTACAAGTTTCAGGTTCATTGAACTTTCCCACATTTTGGATGTGGCAAGATGTGGCAGTTTCCCACAAAGTTTCACCAACTTGACCCTTGGACATCAACTTTGGAGGCATAAAAACCTCCAAATTTCCATTTTGATGGAAATTAGCATAAACGGTTATTTATTTTGCAACATGTTACAGCTCTAAAGGTAATTGAATTAATGCAATCTCTGAATGTGTATGGATATATGGCGCATATAACAATTCAAGAAAATTACAAAAACATGGGTGGCTATTTAAAGCGCGCACTACACAGTTTATGCTAATTTCAGAGGGCTGGATTGCCTGTTTTCATTGGTCAGAAATTGGCTGGCTATAGAGACACATCTGCCAATTGAAACGTCAAAATTTGAATCCTTCCCATCACCAGAACAGCCAGTGACTCTTTGTCTGACTTCCACACAAAAGATGTCAATGCAGATCACAGTCATGCCAATTAAGTATTTTAAATTGACAATTGTAATTCCGCAATGTTCTTACTTGATATTGTGAACATTAACTTTGGGAGAATGTGTATATTTGAAGATCATACATTAGTATCAATACACAAATAAATTCCCTGGGGATTAAGACCCCGGATTGTCTCGCGATGTGTTGGAACTATTTAACCTTTAGTGTAAAATGTGTAAAATAGAACATTTTTAAAAATTGAAAATTGAAAATTTCAAAATCCCATACTTTTCCAGACTCAAATTTCCAAACAGATTTTTCAGACCATATGTAACATGGTTCATACAGCATTATATTTAGTGCCGTCATCTGCAAATACTTTTATATGTACACAAGGCCTAGGGAGGCAGCACAGTGAGGGCGGCAAAAAGAAGAGGGATTAAGCTAATTAATTAATTTATTTTGGGGACATTCGTTTAGGATTATTTCACTTATATCAAAAAGTTATCACCCGATTAGTTATTCTAAATCTAAATTATGTTTCCCTTATTCTACCGAGTGCCAAACTATCGCTGAACAAAAAAAAAAAAAAAAAAGTGAAAAAACGGTGTTGTTTTGAGCAGTGAGAGGACTGAGTTTGCACGATCGCAAATTCTCTCATAAAAACAAAGACATTTAGACATTATGTATATATGTGATGTGTGACAGCTTAATGTATTATAATAGAACTTTGTGAGATATGACAACTTTTTAGTGATTACAGAGGGAGCACTCTTTGCGCGCCTTCTGCCTGCTCCCTGTTAAAATTAACAGTGGTTTGTGAACGTAGTGAACAGACATCCCCATTTTCTGGGGACAGTCCTGGTTTTTGGTGCTCCGTCCCCAACTGGAGCTGTCCCTGGAAAGCTCGTTCAAAATAACCCGCAAATTCATTGCAAAAAAAGCCCGACCAACATACATCAGCCTGTTGGTTATCGGAGCAATCGTGTAGTGATTATATTCACCAACAGAGGGGGCTGTGCACCTACACTGTCACTGCTACACTTGGTTGCGCGCGCTGCTAACCTGGACCAGAGCAGAGCGCCATCATCATCAATTATCAAAAGAAACATCATTATCTGTTTCGACTTTTCAAGGTAGTAACATACTAACTATTCATGTTAAATTAAAGTAATACGTTTATGTGTTTTATAACAGGGCTTCAACAGGGTGCGGATTGTTTTGGACAATTTAAACGTCCTCAGCCACAACGCAGCAATTTCCACAAACTTATCAAGTGGTGAAGGTATATGAACAAATTAAATAATACACTTGCAACTTGAGTCTAAAATGCAAATTAAAACTCTTTTGCCCAACATCACTCTCATTGCGGTGTTCTTTTGGAGCCAAATTACAACTGATCTCAACATCCTCACTGAATTCCGTTTTTGGAATTTTCAACAAATCCCTCCTGTTTCTGCGAAGAGTATTACCATATTCAGTGAGTACTTCATAAGATCTGGGCATGATCTCTTTCAGAACCTCTGCTTTTGGTCCCCATTTACCATCACATCTTACTTGCACCAAATCTTTACATTCCAGTGGGCGTAAAGCTTTTGCATTCTGTAACATTAGAGCTGCATTTCCTTAGTGCAAATTTGTCTTTGCTTTGTAGCAAATGTTCAGCTGAGGGTAGCTTTGTCCTCAGCTTCCTACCCATCAGAAGTTCTGCTGGAGATTTCCCACCTTCTAAAGGTGTTGACCTATAGTTCAGGATCTCAAGATGAGGATCCTCCCCAGCTTCAGCTGCTTTCTTCAGCAGACTTTTCACAATCTGCACTGCCTTTTCGGCTAACCCATAATTTGACTCACCAAGCCGATGGTCGGGCAGTTTTTGTTCGTCGGCCAACGAACAAAAATTGCCCGACCATCCAGTCGATTCGATATGTTGAATCGGCGTCGGAGCTCGTCGGTCCATCGGTTTGGTGTGTCAGGGCAACTTTGGACCCAGACGCTGCCGATGTGAGCCAACCCCGCAGTCTGCTTTCCTCACCACTAGTTCACAGTTTCTGCCTTTATTCACTTGAACAGTTGCACTTGCATTACTAAAGCATTAGTGACCCCTAGTGACACTCATCAGTACAACACCTTGATGTGTGTTTTAGTACATCTGCTGCCCACATTATGAAGAGAAAAATCCTGTTTCTCAAAGTGGATTTCATGAGGATCATGCAGTGAATTACAGACACAGGATTTAAAAAATCATGTTGTTCCAAATGTGTGTTAAATTATAATTATTAATATTAATTTAATATTAATTTAATATTAATTTTATACTAAATCAAAGTACTATAATAAAAGTTTTAAACTGCAAAAGTAACAAATATAAAAAAAAAAAAAAATCATCAATAATCTTCTGTATCTCAGCAGGTTTTCATCAGATGCTTCAGCAATTGCCACAGTCGCTTTGGGATCATGCAGGTTTTCCTGAACTTTGGTGTGTATTACGAGGGACAAGAGAACATCGAGAAACAAAAGGAAGAAGAAAAGAAAAGAAAGAAGAGGATATGAAACAGATGAACTGTTCATTGTCCTTCATTGAGGTAATATTCAATTCAATTCACATTTATTTGTATAGCGCTTTTCACGATACATATCATTTCAAAGCAGCTTTACAGAGAATGCATGTCAACATTACAATTTAAAGAATGCAGTTAGCAAATAATGTAATAATTTAGGCAATTAATTTACAAATCACTATTAGCAGTTTAACTGAATGTAGAAGCAATGAGCTCCTGAAAAATGAATTACATTAACAATAATTAACAATAATAAACAACAAACACATCCTTACTGTAACATGATTTGCTCTTAATTATTATAACATCATTGCCTATATTTTGTTCTTTTTGACAGAAAAAAATAGATTTCTTGTATTTCAAATATATTTTTTTCCCCACCACCCAACTGAATGAACTTGACCTGCACACAGCAGAGCAGCATCAGACTGCAGAAGTTTGTCTTCCTCATGTGGCGTCACTACAACTACGAGCGAATGAGACGAGGAGCTGATTTATACCTGCTTCAGTCCAACTCCACTTATGTGAACATCTGGACTGCTGTTCAGAGTCTCCTCATCATCACCGCTGGATACCTGCAGCTCTGCTTCCTCAAGAGGCTCTTCAAGAGCAAACCAGCAGAGGGCGACAAACCCCGCTGTTAACAAACTCTAGACCTGCGACTGTTTCACCTCCATTCTGATATTGAGTAAATTATTTGAGTCATACATTTTTTTCCCCCTTTTAGTAACAACAAGGTCCCATTTGAACTTTTTTAATGCTTTTTTATGTAGAGATTTAATTTAATAATTTTGCCCTTGTCCAATGAAAGAGACTTTAGAATATGAAAGTATATAATATTTCCATCACACCGAACAATTACAAGAAGACAACAGTGAAGATGCTTGAGATGAAATGTGACGCATCTGATGAGTGAAGGAAATAAAGGAAAGTCAAAGTAAATATCAGAATATTTATGCAGCATTTACAATTAAGCTGTGTGGAAAAAAGTATAAAAATATAATTTAATTGTGTGTTTAAAATATTAGGAGAAATTAGCCTTGGCAGAACCGAGGAGGAGGCATTTTATTCCAAAAATACTAAAAATGTAATTTCCATGACAGAAACATTAAACCTTTACCCCCAGTTTCACAGACAAGGCTTAAGCTAGTCCTAGACTAAAATGCATTTTTGAGCTGTTTTAACTGAAAGTAACTTGTACTGACATATCTTAAAATTTGCCAGTGCTGTTGTTTTGTCTTAAGATGCACACCAGTATTTTTTTTTTTTTTTTTTTTTTTTATTTTTTTTCTAGTTAATATAAAGTACTTAAATGCCCTAACTGAACTAAGGCCTATTCCTGTTTAAGCAAAGCCCTGTCTGTGAAACCGGGCCTTGTAGTTTGTAACCCCAGTGTATGTCCAGAAGAAGCAGCAGTGGATTCCAGTCACATGAAGCTCCTGTGAGGACGCTGAACATCTGCTGATGGAGCTGCTTATTCTGAGAGGAACAGAATCACCTGATGATCAACATGAGTTTCACTGTCCACACTTTATTCTCTGAAACGAGTCAGAAGAGTTGGACTAATGGAGAGATGAGGTTTGTTCATGTTCATCAGTTTATAATGAAACACTGTCAGTGTCTGAAGCCTCTGGACTGCTGAGATCGTCCTTGACTCGGTTTAGAGAGTAAGAGCTCCAAGAGTTCAATCCACAAACTATTAATGATCCGCTGGATTCAGAAAACACAGTTGTGTTTGTGTGAATGTATGAGGGTGAGTGTGGTCTGAAACAAAGACAAATTATGAAAATTAGACACACATATGAACAATCCTTCTGTTAAACTGTTACAGATATTAAACATTTATCATCATAAACATAAATGAATAATAAACAATCAGCCATCATGTGACATTCACTGACACTTCCACAAATATCATGTAGTGTGACAAAGTAATCTTGATCTGGTAACAGATTAACAGTTAGACATTAATATATCAATAAAGTGTATGGAGTATCAAACACATGAACTGCGTCTGAAATCACATACTCTCTTCAGTAGGTACTCAATAAGTACTTTATGACTGCTAAATTTACCATGATGTCATTATCATGACCTACCAGCGTCAGTTGCGTTGCTTCACTGTCATTCACAAATCCTCTCCCGTGGCCTCATGGGATAGTAAAGTGTCCATTAGACGCACACTTCAGAAACTCACCGGAAGATCATCCGGTACTTTTATCCTGTTATTTTACTGTGAACCACAGTTATTAGTACTGTGAATTCAGAAACACTTCTTTTGTCATATACTGTTTTTGACCTACTATATAGTAGGGAAGAATGTGATTTTGGATGCAGTCACGGTCTTAAAGGAAATGTGTGTAGAACTCAGTTGTAAAAGACATGTGACCCTCCAGTGGTGAAGTATGGAAGTGCAATTAAAGGGACTGACTTTCCTAAAGTAAATAATACAGATAATATTGTAGGGGAAAGTTTTGCAGGGACAAGCATCATTCACATTTTCACCACATTTTAGTTCAGTTTAGTAAGGAATGTAAGATTGTATGTTACATATTTACTAAACACATCATAATAAATAAAGTCTAAAATAAAGGTTTGATACACCATTGTGTTTGTGATCCTCCATCAGCAGCTGCAGTATCTCTCAGCTGTATCAGTGCATCACTGTGACGTCTGACTGACCGAGGTTTTTGTACCACTCTTTATCACTGTGTGAACGTTTCTTTACTGTTTGGATAGTGGTGACCCTGACAGTGATAATCTCCTGTATCTTCAGTCTGGACTCCACTGATGGTCAGAGTGAAATCACTGCCAGATCCACTGCCACTGAATCTAGATGGAGTTCCAGTATGACGGGTTGATGTATAAGATATGAGGAGTTTAGGAGCTTCTCCAGGTCTCTGTAAGTACCAGTGTAAGTAATTACCATTCCACACTGCACTGCTGGTTTTACAGTTTATTCTGACTTCTTGTCCTGGTTGAGCTGTTATTGATGATGGACTCTGAGTTACAGTGATCTGTCCTCTACACTCTGAAAGAAAGAAAGAAAAAAAGTATATTACATATTTTATGAGAAATAATGATCATTGTAAAAACAGTCTCACACAAACCTTGAGCAAACAGTGTGAGAGTCCAGATGAAGAAGGTGATTGTGTTCATTGTTGTTCTTTTGTCTTGTGTGATGATGAAGATTGTGTTCTGTTCTGCTCTCAGTCATGAAGTGTTAAACTCACAGCACTATAAACACTCTCAGAGCACTGAAGCATGTGTCACAATGCAAACAAGTGGGCAGGATTTACAACAGACAAACTAATATACACTAGAGTTACAGAATGATCATTTACATTCTCACTAATGTTATTTTTAGTTAGTTCAGTAGTTTTATTTTTACTCTATATACTGAGACACTGATGATGTGCAGATGAACGTCCATCCCACGTAGGAGGAGACGTTCTCGTGACGTTCCCTAAAAGTTCTCTAAAGGTGACAGAAATCCTGACACTTTACAGAGCGTGAGGGACGTTCCTAAAACATCCTCTTTTGGTTATGAAAGTGCTGCAGTTCAAGTTTCCTTATATGACTTTAGGGGGACATTCAATATTGGTTATTCTATGGTCATATTCTTACGTCACAAAGAGGACATTTGGGACATTAACAGGACCTTCCCATACGGTTCCCTGTTAGTCAGATGGGGATGTTTCATTCAGGACTGTGCTGCTCCTGACTCATTTGGAAACGTCGTTTAAGAAGCACCCATTTCACCTTGTCACAGACACACCAGGCTCTTCACTCACCCAATCACAACGCACTCCCTCCCCTGAGTATTAACAAGCTCCACCTGACACGCATCACCTCACTCATCAGCGGCAATATTTAAGACACTCCAGATCACACAGTCATTTTCCGGTCTCGTTAATGCATACCTACCTGCTATGCTTACCTTAAGGACTCCTTCCACACCCTGTTTACCTGTCTCCAGTGTTCTCCGTGTCTCCTAGTGTCTCCAGTGAGTGTCATCGTGTCCAGTCTGTTCCATGCCTGCATCCATGTCCCTGGGAAGAGATAAAAACCTGGGGCCGTATTCACAAAACATTTTATCTTACCACTAAGAGTTCTCCTAAATAGCACTAAAAGTTCTTAGCTATTCATAAAGCTGCTGAGACAAACTTTTACTAAGGAATAGACTGAAGTCTTAAGCTAAGAGTAAGGGCGGGGTTGACCTCGTTGCTATGGAGTAAACACACAGTGATTGGCTGATGGGGGAGGAGTCAGCAATTTAATCATAGAAATATTATAGAATGAGGTGTCACTTTCCATATTAAAATAAAGGTTTTAAAATACAAATGTTGCCCTATTTAAATAAATATTTTTTAATAAAAATGTTGCCATATTCAAATAAAGGTTTTAAAATGTAGGCTAAGTGTCACTAATTAAACTAATATATACAGTTAATTGTCCGCCTCTTGGGTGTCTACATCTCAAGAGAATGCAGAATTCAAGCGACAAATTATGTTTTATAAACAAAGTTTGGGAGAAACACATTCAAACGGTCTTTCTAATCAGCTCGAGAGGAGGAATATATACACAGACGAGAGCCGACTCGCCTATAGTTACTTCGACAGTTTTCGGCATCCCTCCGCCACCCTGTCCCTCACTCTCGGCTGGGGATACGGGGAGAACTTTGGGTTGAATTCCAAGCTCAGAGCCCTCAATCCCCTTGGACAGCACACCAAATACGTTTATTTTTAATTTTTTTTTTTTTTTTTTTTTTTTTTTACTCTATTCAATCATTTATAAATGTGAACTCATGAAAACCACTGCCACAGGTAATCAGACAATATTTATTTATTTGTTAAAGATTTATTTTTGGCGTCTCATCGTAAATTTAAATCTATAAATCAAAATGTATTGCATTTATGAAGAAAAGGTTCAGCACCCAAGGCTCTATCGCTATTGCCTCAATGGTGTTCAGTGTCTTTGGGTGGATTAGGACTGTTTGTGATTTGGTCTTAGAGACTTACGAGTCCTCTTGACTACTCTTAACGTTTCACAGACTTAGGAGCTAGTTTTAGTGCTAAAATGCTTTGTGAAATACTCTTAGGCCCGGTTTCACAGACAGGGTTTAGGCTAAGCCAGGATTAGGCTTTATTTCAATTAAGGTATTTAAGTAGCTTTTATAAACATACCCTAGAAAAAAACATTACTGGTGTGCGTCTTGAGACAAAACAACGGCTCTTGACATTTTTTAAGATATGTCAGTGCAAGTTACTTTCAGTTAAAGCAGCTCAAACATGCATTTTAGTCTAGGACTAGCTTAAGCCTTGACTGTGAAACCGGGGGTTAGAGCAAAAATTTAGGACTCCTAAAATTAGGACTGACACGCCCATTATTTTTAAGAGTTTCTCCTAAATTGGCAAGTTAGGAGCTACTTTTAGCCTTAAGATGTTTTGTGAATACGGCCCCTGTATCAGATCCAGTCACTGCCATTGTCACGAACTAATCCTGCCGTTACTCACCTGCATTCTGCCATTCATCCTCTGGTTGTTAAATAAATTACTTAAATATTACCTGTGTCTCCGTCCCCTTCTGTGTGTAACACACCTATTGGTGAATTGAAAATTTCTCATAAAAATAATAAACAATAAATTACAATCAAATAGTAAATCTTTACTATCTGTAATTTCCCTATATTTGTGGACCACTGGATACCTGCCGTTTCTTTAAACCAATTAAAAAGATCCTGGGCGCATATACGCCCCAATTGACACGGTCACTTCCACATTTTTCCTCAGGCAGCCTATTTACATCGGTGCGGCATCAGAAGTCATTGTTTTTAATATTAATATTATGTAAAGTAGTTTTATCGCACAGTAATCTATTGCTACATACTCTTGTACAGTAGGTGGCGTTATGCACCTGATAAGTCATGATTGCAATCCGCCAAAAAAATAAAAGAAGAAGGAGGAAGTCATTTTGTTCCTAATGCAGAGCTTTCAAAATAACAGAGGAAAAGATGACTTCTCAGCTTACAAGAACCACCCCAGATTACTGTAAATGATGTTCATCACGCTGCGAGTCTGTCAGCTGTCTCACCTAAATGGAAAAGATCATTAAACTTCTCAAGCTACATTTGCATCTGTCATGTGGCTCTGATATGTGGTTTGCTGTGATATGAAGGTCTTCACTTGACAGACAGTATTTTAAATATTGTTCCCATTTTTAAATTGCCATGTATTGTAATACACCTCAAGTCTCTTTTTCTGACAGTCCATACTCATATTTTCAATGATTTTTATTATCTGTAACCTGAAGTTTGAATTGATCGTTTGTATTTAATAGAGCAGTTTCCCAGGGATCTCTAACACAAACGTGGTGAAGCTGTTCAGTAAAAAACAATCAAGATCAGAAGTGATCAAGAGGGAGAGGGACATCCTTTGAAATATTACTCAACACTTTTTACAGTGTATTGGTATGTTTGTGATATTATATAGACTATGAATTATTTAGAATTTAATTTAAAATATTTAAATTTGCAATGTAACAATTAAAAATACAAATAAAAGTAATTCAAAATGTATATGAATTCAATGGTAACTGTTTGGTTTACTTGGTTTTTCTGAAAACATTCAGCAAACATGATGGAAGGACCTAAATAAGACCAAAAATGAAAGTTTTGCTAGGAAGACTCAATGTTACGTCACCTATAGTTCAGATCTAACCAATCATTATCAACACTTGGAGTATAAAAGATCGGTACTTACACATGTCTGAGTCTGCAGATGCTGACGCCAACCTTCACCTCCATCCTCCCCACCACCATCAGGATGGTCCCTGTTCATACCTCCCAGGGGGTCGGCTACACCCCTGCCTTCATCTTCAGGCAGGAAAAGTAGAGTCTGCAACCCTTTAGGATGTAAGCTATGGATGGGACCTACGCCAAAGAACTTTATCTTATATTATTTTGCTTGATGATTGTTAATAAATATCATTGTTACGTTATCTTGCCTCCCGAGTCTTTCTGGTAGAAATTAACTTTCTAGGTTGGTCATCTAAAGGTCCTGCAAATGTTATGGGAATATATTGTAGAGACCTAGAGGGAACGTCCTATAGTCCCCTAAACATTCCCAGAACATCTTGAATGTTCCCCGAAGGTCCGCCAAATAACGTCCCCTAACCCTTAAAAGAACTCCACATCATGACTGTCTCAGGACTGGGAACGTTACTAGATGACGTCCTTGACACCAGTGGAGACGTTCTGGGAACATTCTGGGAATGTAAAATTTCTAGCAGGGATCTCTGTGTCCATATTCAGTCATGTGACCATCATCACTGCTACACTTCCACTAGATGAACCTCCATCACTAAAAGATGGATCATGAATCATGAGTCTGTTCAGAAAGTATCAGGACTGATTGTGAATCTCTAATCAGAGTTCATGGTGTCACTCCATCTATCATGAAGCCTCATGTGTGTCTGAAAGAAACAGGCTGAAAAAGATGGAGACATATTAGAGCTTGTTCACGTTTCATGATCTTGTGTGGAGATTCATAATGAGTCTAAATACTTTTATAACAGACCTGAATATGAAAACATGCTTGACTGTAGAACATGCAAAATACCTTTTATATTTCCATTGTTGACACTTTCTGTTGACTTTATATTTGACTTTCTATTGGCTATAATATATTCAATAAACTCATTATTTGAACACATTTTCACTGAAGATTGAAGTCTGAAGCTGCAGGTTTTTCTGTGAATCATGGTGATTGAGCTTCATATGAAGAACAGAAGATCATTATGATAAACTCCACAAAATCATCAATGATAAAAGAGGTCAGAGGTCACAGATCATCAAATATATTTCTTTAAACAGTGTTATATCATAAAGCATTTAGTCCAAACTGAATGTGTGAGTGTTGAGAAGATGTGAGTTTCTTCTAATATCAGTGTGTTGAAGTGTTGTTTCTCTCTCTCTGCTGGAGTTTGTGTTCACTCGAGTGGAATAGAGGTTTTTGTACGACCGTTTCATTAGATTGTATCACTGTGGTGGACTTTCGGTGGAGGAACTAAACTGGTGCTCGGTAAGTCTGTCTATTTAATTCCTTAAAAAACTATAATTTAGATTTTAACACAAGAACAACATTTATTATTTATAATTAGTATTAGATATTGTGGTAATGCTTTACTTGGATGCATGTTTTAAGTCCTTATATCTTGTCATAAAGTATTGAAAGATAATAATAATTAATAGATTATATTATAATGAGGTATAATGTGGTTACATTATTCACAGTATCAGACATGTATTATGATGTGTATTAAAATACATAATTCATCAAAACTACTTGGTAACATTAAGTTAAAGTGCTGATGTATAAAGCATTATAAACATATTCATAATGTACATTATAATGCATTATATATTTTCATAAATAATTATAACCAAAGTTAAAATCAATTGTAATATTTGCAGATTCTGAAATTGCTTTGTTTTAAGGCATTGTACTTTCTAAAAGAGTGTTATAATGTATTATACATATGGTTACAATTATCCATGATATCAAACAGTGCATTATAAGGTGCATTACAAATTTAAAAAATGCATTTTAAGGTGTTTAAGTAAAGTGTTACAAATTGTTTTATGATTATATAATCTAAACATTAGAAAAAAAAAAAAAAAAATCTAAACAAGTCATATAGTTATTGTAGATGTATTTCATTGTCAATATCATACATTTAAAAAACATTTGACATCAGAATATAAATGTCGCTACTTTCTGTATTTCAGTCAGTGATACTGAATCTCTTTTGTTCATGTTGTGCTTATAATTTATTGCTTTATAATAAAAGTGCAATTTATATGATTTATATATGTTTAAGCATAGAAATGTTTTAATTGTATACTAATTCTTAACAATGATATAATTTAAATTTGGTCTGAGCTTTAGTCACAAAACTGCAGTTTGATATAGAGTTACATGTATATAGTGATTGTGTAGTAGGCCTATGTATATTGTATATTATATCAGCTCTAGTGATGTTGAATGACATGAAGGATCAGATTGTCGTGATTTTTGCTGCTGTTGAAATGCTGTGAGTGAAACAGTGTGTTTTCTTTGTGTTTGTGAATGTGTTGTGTTTGTCTCCTGCAGCTGGTCCCACAGTGAAGCCCTCAGTGTCTCTGCTGCCGCCCTCTTCTCTGCAGATCTCTGGAGACTCAGCCGCACTGCTCTGCCTGCTCAGCTCTTACTCTCCACAGGGGGCGCTGGTGAGCTGGACACTGGACGGGTCAGAGGTCACCGAGGGGGTCGTGACCAGCGCGGAGAGCCAGCGGGACGGCCGCTACAGCCGCAGTAGCGTCCTGACCCTCAGCAAAGCACGCTGGGAAGAGGGAGAGGTGTACGTCTGCAGAGTAACACATGATGGAGCTCCTCATGAGGTCTCGTTCCACAAGAGCTCTGAGTGCTGATGTTTCTCTCCTGAAGATGAGCCGTATCTGAGTGTCCTGTGTCAGGCAGGATTCACATGAGTCTAGTGCTGCAGCTGTAGTGATTTACAACTCAATACTGAAAGAGAGCTGGCGTGTCAAAGCACTGTGTGATCTTTCAATCTGCTGTAACATTCAATAAAGCTTCTCAACAAGTTCACTTTGTGTCTGACAACATCATTCAACTAACAGATGAAGATGCAGGTGCTTTTCACAAGCTTGATGTAGCAGGAAATAAAGTCAAATAAAGCTCTTGGGGTTTGAACATGGTCTCTGGACAGAGCTGCTCTATTCTGAGAGGATCACAACCACCCTGACAATGCAAATGGGTTTTTCAGTCTCACTGCTTGATTGGTCACATGATCTGGACTGGAACACACCAGTTTCACTTCTGCTGAAAATGTCACGATGAAAATAGATATATGAAAATGTAATTAAATCAAATGTCAAGACAGCAGAAGTGACTGAATTCAGTCTGTTCAGTTTGATTGACAGGGATCATATATTACACCTAAAACATGATGATCATATTAAACACTGACTCATTCTCTTCAGAAACACAAGATTGATGTTGATTTAGATGATCTAGTGTTATTAGTGTTTGTCTGTGATCAGTGTTGTGTGTGATTGTGTTGTATGAGCAGCTGCAGCTGAAAGTCATGTTTGTTGGTTGATGAAGAAGAGCTCTTGATCATGTCATGTTCAGTTCATAGAGCTATAAACACATTCAGAGCAGTGAAGCATGTAAAACACCCTGCAAGTAAAACACCCTCTGAATGCAAAAGACAGAAGAGAGATCAGGACCATATACATTCAGAGTCCAATAGTTTTACTGACAGGGTTAAAAGAAAGGCTTTACATCACCAAATCACAGTGACAGTAAATATACAGAGTCAGACACACTCATTCTCTACAGGACACAACGTCTCAGGTTACGTATGTAACCATGGTTCCCTGAGAACAGGGAACGAGACTCTGCGCTGATTGCGCTTTGGGGAACGTCATGTGACCCAGGTGTCTGAAAGCAACTATCCAACAACTCCAATGCCTATTGGCCGGCGACAGCCTATGACGTCATACGGCGCGACCCGGAAGTATAAAGGGAGCGCCTGGAGAGACAGAAGACATCTATCGTCTTGAGGGACTGTTCTGCAGGCAGGCAGCCCGAAGCATGGCTGGAAAGCGCAGAGTCTCGTTCCCTGTTCTCAGGGAACCATGGTTACATACGTAACCTGAGACGTTCCCTTTCGAAAGGGAACTTCAACTCTGCGCTGATTGCGCTTTGGGGAACGATATACCCACGCCGCCATGCTTGAGGAGAGTGCATGCCAAATAATATGGCTGACAAACGTCAAGCAGTTTCGAAGGAAACGCTTAGCAACTCACCCTCGGGTCACACCAGGCTGTCAGTGACAGCATTCCCTATGGCCAACAGCCCAAGCTGAGCCAACAGAGGCCTTCCAGAGATAGAAGGCCTACTAAGGCCGCTAGAGGCATCTGAAACCAACTTTTCCACAGACAAAGTGGTTTATTTAAGGGAATGAGGCCAGGGAACCGAAGGGAACCCCGTCCAGCCACTAGAGGGAACGAAGTTACCCCTAATGCCACCAGGGAGGCCGACCTGGTCTGTCATAGGACAAACTTAGTCTTGGCCAACCCTGTCTGAGTACAGAATCTCCATAACGCATTCTTCATAGAAGAGAGCAGGTAAGAGTGACTGCAGAAAGGCAGAAGCAACTCAGACCCACGCGTAGAGATGGGCATCCTGGAGAGCAGAACTCAGCTGAGTGCTATGAACCCTCTTATTGAGGGGAGATAATCCACTCATCCTAGGATCTACTCAGTGCTTAATTAACGCACTGAGGAGGCTGTGCGCTAGAGAACCCTGATACAGGGGAGCACAAACCAGCCTGGGGCTGAATCTTAGGAGGAGGCCTGAAAAGGCCTACCACCATGATCAGCTTAGGGAGCTAAGCACTATTACAACATAACCCCAAAGGGGAAGTACAAAGCTCACCTAACAGGTAGACCATGCAATGGGCACGTACCATGGAGGCCAAAGGAGCCTACAGCATGAAGTAACTATATGTGAAACGAAGTATATTCAAAAAGTGGCCTGAAGGGGCCACCCTGAACACCTGTCTGGCTGCAGCAGACAGGCAACTTCAACGGCAGCATGGGAGACTGCAAAGCGCCCGTATGATATCTACCCAACACAATCCAACGAGCAGTGTACTCAGTAAAAGCACCTTTTTACTCTTTCAAGCAAGAGGAGTACAACATACGCCGACACATAGTCGAGGAAGGCCTGTGCGGGCCTATCACCTCAACAGACACGTGGGCATCAGCTCGTGGCAGTGTTCTTAGGCACCGAAGAACGATAAATAACCGACACCAAGGAGGTTAAATATCATCTGGGCACCTGGCCAACCAGAAGTGTATATAAAGGTTCTCAGAGAGAAATACACATCAACATATACCACTATGTTGAAAAAGGGCGGCCCATAGGGCCTAGCAACCTTTAGACATATGGCATAAGTCCAGTGGCCATCTCTAGGAGCATGAATAGATCCACCTAAGACCTCTAGGTGGCTATTAGCTCAACTAGCGTAAGATCAGGCTCAGGGAGACGGATGCAGTTCAAACCAAACCTCAGTAAGGTTTAACCACAGCATACATCCTGAGGGCTAGCCACTCAAGTACTCAGAAAAGCACCATAAATTCTCACAGCAAGAAGAGTACGCAGCTGAACTCCAAATGCTACACCAGAGGCCAAGAAGAGGCCTACCTTAGTAAACATATGGCATCAGCAAGCGGCTGCCATAACCAGTCCACCCAAAAGCCATATATTTAGCATTGAAACTTCCTCAGAAGAAATACATAGAACGCTGCCACCCAACGTGAACAGGCCTGATTAGGGCCTATCCGTCGAGGTGGGGCGTGGCCTTTTAAGGTGGTCAGGTTTTTTTCAAAGCAAACAAATCAACTAAAAAGGAGGCCTAATGGGGCCTACAATCTCAGCGACAAGTGGCGTTCAGCAACTGTTGAAATGAAACACAGACTGTGCCAGCATGTGAACTAGAAAAGAGGCCTGTTGGGGCCTACCATTCTAATGACACATGGCTTCAGCCCGTGAAATGCTGTACACTATGTGAGCAAACTATGATCAGCTAACAGCACTTGTTATAAAAACAATTGCTAACTAGAAGGAGGCTAATTAACCATAAGAGCCTACGATCAAATTATATGCAATATAGCTGTTAACAAGATCACAAAAAGGGAGCTAATACAAACCAGCTTTTCTCAAAAAGTGGTTCTATACTACCCTGAGTATGCAATCCAACAGGTGATGCACTCACTAACACCAATAAACCTACTAATGGGGAATATAGGTCACCAGTGTCTCCCATAGCGGCTACATAAAAAAAGCCTGCTATTATGGGAACAGGTGCTAACCTGTGGCAGCATAAGTAAGCTCACATACGATGTAGGGCAAAAGTCTAGAACTTCAAAGCAAATGCAGCGCTTTGATGTATATGCTGTTTTCGAAGAGGAAAAATAATTCTCTCCATACAGATTCTCAAATCTGTACTGAGCCATAGAGGACGAATGCTAAACCCTAGCAACGTCAACTTGATTAGAGAAACAAGTGGCTCAGAGGGAAAAACCCATTTTCCCTAGCATAAAAGTTCTAGAAAGTGGGGCCTTGCACACACAGCATGACTTATCTACGCAAAGATAAGGGCCTACCACCTGAGATAACAGCATCAGGGAGTCTAAAAAACAGTATACAACCTAGCTGTTTAAACTCAACAATTGCACCTATATAGTAAGGGGATAATGGGCATACGGCCTGACAACTCCCTCGGAGGAGACCAGAACTAGGAACTATACAACCTGACAAGGGATAGTATACATAGGGTTATACGCAAATA
This sequence comes from Culter alburnus, assembly GCA_028476615.1. NCBI lineage: Eukaryota > Metazoa > Chordata > Actinopteri > Cypriniformes > Xenocyprididae > Culter > Culter alburnus. Next base: position 63,477 of record JAOTNS010001300.1, read on the forward strand.
ACACACCTAACCTAGCTCTAGCCTGGCCGCTAAGCTACAGGCCTTCTTACAGGGCCACAAGCCTAGTGAAGCCTGGGCTTCACCTTCAAATCTCATGGAAAGAGAAAGAAAGCGAAGCTCACAAGCAAACAATGTCAGGCGGCCAATTAAGGCCGACCTAAACATGCATAATAACTGAAGTGACGAGTGCCAACTCAAACTACCCTAGAACACAGCAGATGAGAAGCTACTTCTAAACAACAGGCGGCTAAGAGGCGGCCATTTTGTGGCCTGCACACTAGCCAGCCTATCAACTTCAGTTTGCCCAAAAAAACCCCTACTTTTTCCTGACTGCATGCCCAGAAAACTATACAGGAAAATAAGGTCTTATTTTAACACATAAAATACAGACCCTCCTGCGGCTCAAAGACCAAAGACTCCTAATGCTCCTTTTTTTTTAAAAAGGATGGAATCCAAGGCTCTTTTAAGCCTAAAAGATCCTCTTACTATCAAACAGAAACAGCGGGCTGACATGAATAATCACTATGGTCAGTCTGACCATAAGAAGCATCTGAGCATGAATATGTTCATATATACATATGCATAAGCAATAAACATACATATATATATATATATATATATACATACACACATATATATACATACAGGAGCGAAGAAGAAGAGGAGAGGGTAGATAAAAATCGCCCAATGTAGCTGGGGGATCGATACAAACGCAACAGTGTTTACAATCGATCACCCACCTCACTCTTGCTTCTTCCTCCTCCCGTCTGTCTGGGTTCAGATACAAATCTGGACGGCTAGGGGTTTTTCCATGCCCTCCCGATCTCAAACGAGGAGATCAGAAGGGAATGGAAAGTCATGGAAGCCGCTGCATTAATGGACAGAAAGGAACCGCTCGTCGAGCCATCCGCGCGCGGCCCCTTTCTTAACGCGCTCTCACGGCAGCTGCAGCCCGCCGAGAAGCGCGTCCCAAACACACAGCAGCTCCACACACACACAACAGCCAAAGGAGCGCTCGCGCCGGACACGATGACATCAAACAGAAACGAACTCATCTGCGAGCCCTATGATCGCAGCCACCGTATTGCCTCAGCAAACGGGGCCAGTACCATAAGGCACAGATGCAGACACTTCTTCCCTCGGGAAGAGTGTCAAACGAGAACGGAGCGTCCCGAAAAGGGAGACGCTCACAGTAAACAACAGACAAACACAGACAGCGCCCTCAAGCACACTGTGTATGCTCGCTCCTCTCCAGACAGAAAAACGCCCAGAAAATGTGAATATAAGTGTCAAACCCGGGGACACGAATAAACACATCCTCTTGAACGTTAGTAAGGCATATAAAAAAAAAAAAACCCTACCGGAGTTGGAATAGTCGTAATCAGACAGAACAGCACCGAAAGACGAAAAGATGTCTTCTGTCTCTCCAGGCGCTCCCTTTATACTTTCGGGTCGCACCGTATGACGTCATAGGCTGTCGCCGGCCAATAGGGATTGGAGTTGTTGGATAGTTGCTTTCAGACACCTGGGTCACGTGACGTTCCCCAAAGCGCAATCAGTGCAGAGTTGAAGTTCCCTTTCGAAAGGGAACTGAATGATTCCTGCTGTATCAGTATCAATGATCTTGCTGCTCAACATTCAAACACTTGTCTATTGTTTGCTGTAGCAGTGCAGTGTACTTTCAGAAACCCTCCACCTCCCCCCAGCTCCACCTGTCCAGATCTGCTATGGGGTGATTCATGTTTGCTCGTACAGCAGCAGCATGTTGTGTGTGTGTTGGCAGTGGAAAGTCCTGTACTCTACAGCAGATATAATCAACAGCAGCAGACCAAACACATGAACATTGTCATATTCATTACCATCACAAACTCTCCAAGAATTGTCATGTCAGAAATCTAGTTCAGTCATGAAACTGAAGATGGCACAGGCTTCGATCGGTCCTTTACATGCGGTCTGTAATCGATCACATCAATACCAAATGACTCAGGCTGATTGGTCTCTGCTGATCCTGCAGCCAATGAGATCCCTTATCAACATTTAATAGTCTGGTTCAGTGTTTGCTGTAGGCTAGTCCTGCATCTATGAGTTCCTCAAAAATTCAGACACTTAAGAGAAGTCAACAATGTTTTACCATTCCAGATACAATGTTACAAAAAAAAAAAAAAAAATGCAAATGTTTTATTGAAGTTGTAATCTATTAAATGCAACTTTCAAATCATCTAATACCATTAAATATGAGATGTGTTATTTTATTAAATTATAGGGCTTGTTTTGTTTGTTTATATTTAACTCTTGGGGGTCCTGATGATATATCCATCATGAAATGTGGATAAACAGAAAAGGCTGCACCACTTCAGCCCCTCATTTCACTGAACAGACGTGTCATATATATAATTCTATAAGTGAGTTAACTTCAGCAAAACTTGTATGTAATGTTGTATTTTCAGTGGTTTAATCGGGAACAATTACTGGGACACCATAGGAAGATTTATTGTTTCCTCTCTGTCTCTTTATATCATAATCGCTGTATTTAAAATGTTGGAACATTGTTAAGGGTTTCTGTCATAATGTGCATCAGTGTGATCAGTGAATTTTCCTTTAAAGTGCTGCTTTTGACCAGTGAATTTTAGCATCTCATTTTCACGTGTGTCTTTCTATGCAGTGATGAGAGAGTAGACCTTCTGATATGTGTAAACTAATCTGACCTCACAGTTTATGATCTGGTGAAGGAGGAGGCCATCGAGTAAAAAAGGTTGAGAAACACTACACTTGTGTCATCACATGACACAACGTCAAAGTGACTGACAGATCAGTTACATAACTCAGTTATGTAACAGACACGCCATCTAGTGATGAAGCATGGAAGTGCAATTAAAGTGACTGACTTTCCTGGAGTTAGATTACATTGTAGTGGCAAGTTTTGCAGGACCGAGCACCTCTAACATTTATATTATAATATTATAATATAAAGATACAAGTACATCAAAATAATAATAATAAAATAAATGTTTCTGAAAGGTTTGATATACCATTGTGTTGTTTGTGATCCTCCATCAGCAGCTGCAGTATCTCTCAGCTGTATCAGTGCATCACTGTGACGTCTGACTGACGAAGGTTTTTGTACCACTCTTTATCACTGTGTGAACACATATTGACTGAACTCAAGGCGAAAAATGCCGGTGTTCTGACAATTTGTGCTACCCTGTCAGATTTTACTACCTCCCATTGAAACAGTGGGTAACGTTAGTTGGTGTAGTGGTCTAAACCACTGAGCTGTTCAGCAGAAGGTTTGCTGGTTCGATCTCTGCAGCGTCTCCACCAGTGTGTCCTTGATCAAGACACTTTACTCCAGGTTACTCCAGCGGGATCATCCCTGTAATAAGAGCACTGTAATTCCCTTTGGTCTTGCAGGTCCTGCTCCACAAAAGCTCTGCAGCAAACATACAGACATCAAGAATCAGAAAAGTGCTGTAATAACTGTTTGAAATTACAATAATTAAAATAAACTACAACTTAACATTTAAACACATTTTTTATTCATTTCTGTAGTATACTCACTCAAAGCCTTTGATGGCATCATTCCTTTGCAAAGTTTCTGCGGAGAGAGCAGTTGGTAGCAGCCAAGTTCAAACTAGATGGACATTTCAGGGATACGACACACCACTTATTAAATGGCATTTTGCCACTTAAATATTTATGGAAATAAGATATATTGATATGAGATGAAACTCTTTTAAAACTGTACCTGTTATCTTATAATCCAACAGTGTACAAAACAATAGTCGCAAAATGGCAGCAGCTGCATTTGTATGAAATAAGAGAGAGCAGGTCAGCGATACTGGATGACAATTAAATAACTGTACACAAAATATTGATTTGACTGAGTTTTAATATTTTATTAGCGCACCAAAGAAAACTTTAACAAGAAAAAAAAAAAAAAAGGGGGAAAAAAAAAAAAAAAAAACTTTCCCAGCCAGCGCTGCTGACTTCAGTAACCCGGATGAGTCTGTGTTATCTGTTTTCAGTGGAATAACATACCTCTGGATGGTGCAATTGACCAATCAGAATCAAGTATTCCAGCCGTGTAATAAACTTAAAATAATGTTTTAACATTTAAAAAAAAAAACTGGACATTTTACCGTTCTTGGACCGTTACAAATCAACATTCATAGAATGTTGTATTATTAATAAAATGAAGGTCAAAAGAACATTGCATGAACGTTATGCTAACCTTAAGATAACGTTCCAGAAATGTTAAGCAAACTGGACATTTCCACGTTTTTAGAACATTTCAAATCACAAATCAGTCAGTTACTAGATGGATTTCAACAGTTCCTATGGTACAAGAACACGCACTCTTCAGGCCCTTGTCCCAGAAAAGCCGCAAGATTCTGATGCTGAGCTCAGTGATGTTGATGACCCAATAGAGGATCTGGATTATCATCCCATCCGAGAAGAGAAATGTTCATATGTCTAAAAAAGAGAGAAATCCTTTTGCACTACCACACTTGACGGCGTTTCTTGAATCATAAAAGCCTAAAATGCCATTATATATTACTATCTTTTGCTATTTTGTTTTTAGTTTTTGAATGCAGAAAGAATGTAATGTTTTTAGTTTTGTTACTTTCAGTTGTGTTTATTTTTGTTTATTGTTAAAAAAAAAAAAAAAAAAGAAAATGTAATTTCCTGTCTTAAAATGAAAATCTGAAATATTTGATGGAATATTTAAATAAATAAACAAGATTCAATATATAAAACTATTTTATTTTGATTATGTTTTAAATAAATTAGTATTATAGTTCATATTTTCTGATTCTCATAATGTGTACGTATTTCATTATTTTACCTTTAAGTGACAACCATTTGGTAGAGGCCAATATTTTAAAAAATTATGGTACGTGTTGAAAAAAAATGCAGTGAGTGTGGTAACTAGTGACATAATGAGATGATAAATGCAAACAATTTTTTTTCAAATGCCTCTTTCTTGGTGGGGCAGTTAAAGGGCTAAATTAATAAATTGTCCAAAACTGAAAACATTTTCACATCATTCCAAACCCCGTAGTTTACCCAATCCAAAAAAAAAAAAAAAAAAAAAAGTTACTGACACTGAATAACGACGAAAATTATAGCCTTGTATTTGATTTCATAAAACACTTTAAAAAAAATCCATTTATTTCAAATTCTATTTTTCGATAATTGATATGCATTTCTACAAACAGAAGCTCTTTAAGGAGAAAATAGGTGGCTCTTAAAAGAGCCTTTGGGTCGCTGAGAGTCTCGGTTGAATCTCTACTTGGAGCTGGTGTACTTGGTGACGGCCTTGGTGCCCTCGGACACGGCGTGTTTGGCCAGCTCTCCGGGCAGCAGCAGACGCACGGCGGTCTGGATCTCTCTAGAAGTGATGGTGGAGCGCTTGTTGTAGTGAGCGAGACGAGACGACTCACCGGCGATGCGCTCGAAGATGTCGTTGACGAAAGAGTTCATGATGCCCATCGCCTTAGAAGAGATGCCGGTGTCAGGATGAACCTGCTTCAGGACTTTGTAGACGTAGATAGCGTAGCTCTCCTTCCTGGACCTCTTGCGCTTCTTTCCTCCCTTACCGGCGGTCTTCGTGACGGCCTTCTTGGAGCCCTTCTTAGGCGCGGACTTTGCTGGTTCAGGCATGATGCTTTTTGAACACAAACTTCTCAAAGCAATGTGAGGGCAGAAGCGACACAGAGATATTTATTCACCGCCCTATGCTAATTTACAAAGAGAAACAGGAATGATCTGATTGCCTCTTTTAATAGGCCAAACCCATAAACTCGTATTTCATTGGACAACTCAAAGCGTCACGAGCGGAATGAGGGCCAATCACATTCGCCGCCGCCAACCGCTCAGAGTTTGAACTACACCCTGACTGTTTCCTTTGTTTCGTTTCCCGCTCTTTTCATTATTAGTTTGAGAAAACAAGCGATTCTAGACAAATATTGTGAAACATAGTGTGATTTTAAAGCCCTTTAGACCCATTGAGGGAGTGTTGGAGGAAAGAGACCATTATCAGTCAGACATCCTTTAAAAGCAGTTTTTCCTCGGGACTTCATTGATTCATGGGACTATTGAAACTACACGAAAAATAAATAAAAGCCCATTTGTGTAAAACAAACACCAGTTTCGTTAATGTTTTTCTGCATTTTCAACTCTAACTTTAGTCCCATTCTGATCTAATTTTGAGTTCTATCTTTAAACATTGCATAATATTACAAAAGGTCTTTGTGCGCCACTTAAACCAACATATTCTGTGTATCATCATTAAAGAGAACTAAAAGAAACGATACTATTAGTCCTGATATTTTACTGTGAAACGCCGTTTATAAACTATTTAATAACATTTACTCTAAATCCAAGAAACAATGCATTTTAACAACAGCATTTCTATAGGACTCTTTATGTGAGAGAGTGGGTGGCTCTTAAAAGAGCCATTGGGTTGGTGTAGTTGTTCCTGATTTCAGAAGTTTATCCTCCGAAGCCGTACAGAGTGCGTCCCTGTCGCTTCAGCGCGTACACAACATCCATGGCGGTCACGGTCTTTCTCTTGGCATGCTCGGTGTAGGTGACGGCATCGCGGATGACGTTCTCCAGAAACACCTTCAACACTCCGCGGGTCTCCTCGTAGATCAGACCGGAGATGCGCTTGACACCGCCACGGCGAGCGAGACGACGGATGGCGGGTTTGGTGATTCCCTGGATGTTATCGCGCAGAACTTTACGGTGACGCTTGGCGCCTCCTTTTCCAAGCCCTTTACCGCCTTTGCCTCTTCCAGACATGTTTAACACAACTCTATCTAATGATGATAAAGAATAGTAGACGAGCGTTACTAGGAGGACTTTACATTTGCTTACAGGACCTGAGAGAAACCAGTACCGCGTCACAAGGTGCAACACGCCCCTCCCCTCAATATAGTTCGAGCACAAAACACTGTGATTTCACCTAACACTGATCTAATGAGGCCTGTCCTTTGTTTAATATGAAAAAATAAGTTTTATAAGATTTATTTGATAAAGAGAATATTATAATATTGTCATATCATATACAGAGATACTGAATGACAATGAAATGTGACAGTTTAGTATATTTATTAGACAGTTCAGATATATGTGCAGAATATAAATGATTTCAGGCCTCTGGGATTTAAACTGTAGGTCTCTTAGCTGAATATGCACCTGCATAAATAGTAATCTCTTCTCTGGCCTTCAACATGTGCAGAAAGTTTCAAACAGACCATGCGCCAGGTGAAAAAAATACTATAGAAATGTATAGTAAATACTATAGTGTTTTTGAATGTATACTGTATATATTATAGTATTTACAACACTGTTAATGAATGCTACAGCATACTGTAGTATTAACTATAGTGAACTGATAAACTGTAATAAATACTGTAGTATACTTTAGTTTTTACTACAGTAAACTGTAGTATTGTAGTATAATATACCATATAGTTGTAGAAAACTTAGTACAGTATTGGGTAAAGTAATTTATTTATATTACTATAGTTATATTATCACAGCAACTACAGAATTACCACAATAAATTCAAGTACTTTACTATAGTATGGTTTAATAACAGTATTTACTATAAATTACTATAGAGCTTGGCAAACTACGTCACCGCGCGTTGAATTTGAACGCTACATTTCTCCAACACAAGAACAAATAATATTTATGCATAATTTTATTAAGGAGTAACTATAGTTTTTGAGATGTACCAGCTAGTGTTAATACAACTTTCGATTGATATCAAGTGTTAAACTGGAAATGGTCTCATTCAGTGTAATTTTGGTGGCTCTTAAAAGAGCCTTTGGGGTTTGATGTGATGTGGCTGATGCGGGTTTAGGCGCGCTCTCCGCGGATACGGCGGGCCAGCTGAATGTCTTTGGGCATGATGGTGACCCTCTTGGCGTGGATGGCGCACAGGTTTGTGTCCTCAAACAGACCGACCAGATAAGCCTCGCTGGCCTCCTGCAGGGCCATGACAGCGGAGCTCTGGAAACGCAGATCCGTCTTGAAGTCCTGAGCGATTTCTCGGACCAGCCGCTGGAAGGGCAGTTTGCGGATCAGCAGCTCAGTGGACTTCTGATAACGGCGGATCTCTCGGAGAGCCACGGTCCCGGGCCTGTAACGATGGGGCTTCTTAACGCCGCCGGTGGCTGGAGCGCTCTTACGGGCGGCTTTGGTAGCAAGCTGCTTCCTCGGGGCTTTGCCACCGGTGGATTTACGAGCGGTCTGCTTGGTTCTTGCCATTGCTGCAGTCGACTTCTCTCTCTGTCCTACTTACGTTGGAAATGCTGCTCTGTGTTACACGCAGGCTTTTAAGGCATTGCGCGGCTATGAGCTCACAGTGTTGGGAAGGTGCCGAGGCTTGTGATTGGCTAATGTGTGACGTATGCTTATGACTGCTAGCCAATGACTGCGCGCTCCATCTTTTCAAACAAGCAGAGGGTTTCCCGCTCAATATGCTTTGTTCTTGGTGTATCCAAAAAAAAAAAAAAAGATAATTTATTCATATTATTTTTAATTTATTCTTTATATATGTTTTTTTATATGTTATTAATTCCTTAATCATTTATATATTTTACTATATGCTCTGATATGTTTGAATATTTCCAAATGTAAGATCTTTGGTGTCTCTTCTGTGCTGTAAGATCGAGGTGAATGTTCCTTTATAATTAATTATGTAATGTATATTGTATCAAAATATGCCTGTTTCCATCTCTGCAGACATGAGATAATGCAAGATCTGCAATTTTCTCTTAAAGGTCTCAAAAAACATCCTTGATACTTGACCAGTCACTATGACATAATGGATAAGTCTGCTTGACCTTTTCTTATTAGACCAAAACACAAGTTTAAGAGAGCGTAAGTTTCACGTATATATCGTCACAGCTTTTATTTGTTCTTCACTTTATTTCTACCCTTCTACTTTTTACTACTCATTATGCAAATATCTTTTGATCTTCCGTTCTCTATATTCTGATCTTCATTAGATACAATACTCTGGATTTTATTATAAACTATTTACTTATTGCTATAATTTTTACATAAATGCATTATTCCTTATTCAAATTGAATCTGACAATCATTGTTGGACTGCATTGCCTGTTTCTGCATTAGCTCCGTTTACCATTTCATCAAACAGTATAACAGAGATAACACAGTGGATTGTTTGTTTGTTTGTTTTTAAATGGGTCACTTGTTGACTTTATTTTTAAATTAATATACTGCATTAATGTTATTAAACTGTTATAGAAAAGCGCTCTCTTATCAGATAAAATGGGTGGCTCTTAAAAGAGCCTTTAGGTTTCAATGGAATAGACTAAGTCCGCTTATTTGGATTTGGCGGGTTTCTCGGTCTTCTTGGGCAGCAGCACAGCCTGGATGTTGGGCAACACACCGCCCTGAGCGATGGTCACTCCGCCCAGAAGTTTGTTCAACTCTTCGTCGTTGCGCACCGCCAGCTGCAGATGACGGGGGATGATGCGGGTCTTCTTGTTGTCCCGAGCGGCATTTCCAGCCAACTCCAGGATCTCAGCGGTAAGATACTCGAGCACAGCCGCCAGATAAACCGGCGCACCAGCACCGACGCGCTCGGCGTAGTTACCTTTGCGGAGAAGCCTGTGAACACGGCCGACGGGGAACTGCAGTCCTGCCCTGGATGAGCGAGTCTTAGCCTTGGCTCTGGCTTTACCTCCGGTTTTACCTCGTCCACTCATTTTTACCTGAAGTAATTATTCTTTCCAAACAACGATGAGAGAATGAAAAATGGAGTTTTCGAGGTCCTGCCTTTAAGCGAACGTTCTAGTCGCCCATTGGTTGACAGTCTGTTAAGATTTTAAACCAATCACTGAACTTCCCTCCAACACACATCTCCAAACCCCACCCCCTTTTGGTGATCGGGTCATAGTTTATGGCATTTCTAAGTATACAGCCAGCATGTGTAAAAACATTGTCAGTCAAACTAAATTGGTGAAGCAATATTTTAACACAAGTTTTACAAATAATTTACTTTGCCAAGATATAGGCCTGGTTTCACTGACAGGGCTTAGACTTGGCCTTAGTTCCATTAGGACATTTATAAGTGGCTTTTATAAAAGTACCTTAGAAAAAAAAAAAAGAAAAAAAAAACATCACTTTTGTGCATCTTAAGACAAAACAATGGTACTTACATACTTCAAGATATTTTAGTGCAAATTACTTTCAGTTAAAACAACTCAAACATGCAGGACTAACTTAAGCCTGGGGGTCAAATCGGTTGCAGCAGTGCCAGTCGCCCATTAGTTTACAGCCTGTTAAGACTTTAAACCAATCACTGAATTACTAACCACTGTATACTGAACTTCAACTTTTAAAACCAGTAAATACATAAGGCAATTAAAAAAAATATGTATTGTAGAAAGTTCCTTTCCTTTTTTGTTATTTAAATGTTGTGTCCAGAAAACGCATATTAACAAATTTTAAGCTTTTACAAAAATTTACTTCCATAACTATTAAAATTGTAGATCAAATCAGTAACATAAGACTTTTGCTCTTTATTCAGAGTTGGTGGGTGGCTCTTAAAAGAGCCGTTGAGGAGAAACAGTAAAGACTTTATTTCTTTTTGGGCGCTGCCTTTTTAGGCTTGGCGGCTTTAGGCTTTGCCGCCTTAGGTTTAGCCGCCTTGGCCTTTTTGGGGCTCTTGGCTGCTTTCTTAGCGGCTGCTGGCTTCTTTGCCTTCTTGGGGCTCTTCGTCGCCTTCTTAGCGGCTGTGGCGGCGGGTTTCTTGGCCTTCTTGGGCGATTTCTTGGCGGCGGGCTTCTTTGCCGCTGCGCTCTTGGGCTTCTTGGCAGCAACGGGTTTCTTGGCCGCGGGCTTCTTCGCTTTAGGAGCCGCTTTCTTAGTCGGCTTCTTCTTGGTCTCGGCTTTCTGCTTGTTGAGCTTGAATGAGCCCGAAGCGCCGGTCCCTTTGACCTGCACCAGGGTGCCTTTAGTCACCAGGCTCTTGATGGCGATCTTGACGCGGGAGTTGTTCTTCTCCACGTCATAGCCGCTGGCGGCGAGAGCTTTCTTTAGGGCGGCGAGGGACACGCCGCTCCTCTCCTTGGATACGGACACAGCTTTGACGATGAGTTCACCGACACCTGGACCTGCTTTCTTGGCTTTCGCAGCTGACTTCTTCTTGGGCGCTTTGGCCGGGGCGGCAGCAGCCGGGGATGGAGCGGTTTCTGCCATCTCTCTCTCGGATTGGATCTACAGTCTTTCAAACGCTGTCTGGTTTCAGCAATGATCTGCGCTCGAGCGCCGCTGCGCTCTTAAATAACACATGAGAACCTTATAGACTCAACCCGCCCTGCTCGGTGTCTGTGCGCCTCCACGAGCCCCTCACGATTGTGTTTTCTTCTCTTACATTTGGGGCAAAACTGGAGCGGTAAAATAGTTTGTCACAGTAAAAACAAAGTGGGCACCGAGCAGAGATTCTGAACTTTCACTGGAGACTAAAAGACGCGAAGAGGAAATGTTTCTTTTGCCTCCATCAGACCAAATCCAAGTCGAGCTTCAGCCACGGGGAAAAGCCGCGTGTAAATTTGATGGATAGTTTTAATGGAAAAGTTGATAAAAGCCTGAACGCGTCCGCTGTGTGTTCAGAAAACAGTCTGAATGCAGCTTTAATGAAATCAGCATTAGTGAGGGGCGTGAAGAGGCTTTCATACAGCTGTTGTTTTGGGCAGCTTGAAGCACACGAACATCATCCGGAGGATCCGAGTCTGTTTGTGACTCCTGAGGCCCTCATCTTCGGCCAGCAGATGATCTGTCCATGTAATAATAATAAATATATATACGTTTCATCACTCAAGTATTAATATTTTAACTTGTATACGTTTTCATAAGCTGATGTACACCATGAAAATGTAAATCGTCATCTTTGTTTCTCTTCATTAAATATCTACTTAAATTTCACTGTTTCTTATTTCTCTTCTTGTTCTAGCTTGTACTTTTCTGGACCATGTTTGAAACTTTGTATTGCAACGCTAACATTTAAAGAAGAATATTTTGGTCAATTTAGTTTTTTTATTGAACCAAAGAGAAACATTGAGCAAACATACACCATCTCTCTTTAACCCTGAAAAGTTTGTGGCCTAAAACTACAGCTACTCTGGACACTGCTGAACTTAAATAGATATAATTTTGCTCTTAAAACTGATTGAACAATGATAGAGTTATTTTATTCACGAACTAACAGTATCAGGGTTTCCATCTTTGTTTGGCTGGTTGGAGTGAGATTTTGAGAACATTGTGGATTTTAAGGATCCAACAATTATTTTTTTTAATTTGGTCTTAATAATGCAAATTACCCAATTACTCAAGCCTAATGCTGTACTTGATTCACCTTTTAGAAACTGTCCCTGTTAACTTTGCTAATATTAACGGTCAGTCAGATTTCTGACTGACTGACTAGTTTATTTAAAACAAAAATAAAAAATACATTTATTTTTGTATGATCTTTTGTGTGGCAAAAGGTGCAGTGTGTGTATATATTTATTTAGTGCATATATTCTTATATATACTGCATATATACTTTCATATATTTTATATATAATCAGGATAAGTGAAGGCACAATCTGAATGCAAACAGGTCAGAGGCAAAAAGTTCTATAAGAAAACAGAGCTTTGGGTGTTTGGGTATAAAAGATCCACCAAAGGGTCAGTCTTTGCAAGCAAAGATGAGTCATGGCTCACACTTTGTGCCAAATTGCATGAGATAATTGTTAAACAATTCAAAAATCACATTTATCAAGCAAGATTGCAAAGTATTTAGGTGTTTCACCATCTGCCATATCTAATATTGTGAAAAGATTCAGAGAATCCAGAGAAATCTCAGGCTGTGTAGGACAAGGCAGGAGACCTCCACTGAATGTTTGTGACCTTTGAGCCCTCAGAAGGCATTACATGAGAAACTGTCATGCTACTGTGATTAAAATAGCCACCTGTGCTCAGGAGTACTTTGGAAAACTGTTGTCACTTAATAAAGTCTGCCAACTGCATCAAAAAATGCAACCTGAATCTCTGTTACACAAGGAAAATCTATCTATTCTATGCTGTATCTTCTGGGTCGGGGTCATCTTAGATGGTCCAAAAGACAGAGGAAATGTGTGCTGTTGTTGGAAATCCAGTTCTCAGTCCCAAAGACAAAACCATCCAGACTTTCATCAGTAACAGGCGCAAAAGATGTCATGGTAGGGAGGTGCGGTTTCAGTGGCGGTCCTGCAAGTCAGCATCGAAGCCTTCAGTTAAAATCTGGCAGCAACTGGGAGTCAGTGGAGTGAGAACAGGTTAAATTTAGGGAATAGCCATTATAATGTGTGAGAAAAAAAGTTTACAGAGCTTCAGTGGCAGTACATTAAAACTACTATATTATGGGACATTCTGCAAAATTGGTTCAAAGTCAAAGCTGGAAACGTCTTAAATGTCCTTTTCCACAAATTTTGTATGTATGCAAATTGTATCATATCCAAGGTACACATTTCTAGTATTTGTACAGTTAATCCTCTCCCCAAATTTGTCACTATACCGAAACACAATTATAGATAATTTAATAAGAAGCGTTACATTGTCCTATTATGATTTTGTTTGCATCTACCTTGTAAATATATTTTTTGCAACTTTTTTTCACAGGTAAAACAATAACAATTACAATTTTAACAATATTTCAAGTGTAATTTGATATTTGTTGTATTTTGAATCTAATCTTTCTTTGTAAAAGGCATAAAGTTTATCATACTGATTTCCAAGCTATTATTCATTAGTTTGAATATACACTGAACCAAACACTATAATAACATCTTGGTTGATAATTCTTTGATACTTTATTTTTGAGAAAATATCCCATGTTTTTGGTAGTGACAGTAATCACATTATAACCACCACATCACATTACAGAATTTTAACTCACATACTAAAACACAAATGATTTGCATAATAAAACATGCAAAAATTCTAATGATTTGCATACCTGTAAAAAAATGTTTATTTCCCCCAAATAAACGATTATGTGTTCCCTTTTTGTCAGTACCAAAACAATGATGTCAATTCCGAAACAGACACAAACGAAACATGTGGTGAAGTTTTGGTTGTGACAATTTTACATACTTTTGAGCCTATAGCTCAAAAATGATAATCAGCGCATGGTTAGCTAGCACAGTTCTGAACAGTTACACACACACAAAAATCAATTTTATCGAATTGCCCCCAAAAAACAATGATGTTGTTTCAGTTGTGACGTTAGATGCTTTTGAGCTCAAAGATGATAATCAGTTCATGGTTACCTTTCACAGTTCTAAACAGTTGTACACACATAAAAACTAAATTTTATTGAATAATCCCTCAAAAACAATGATGTCGTTTCGGTTGTGACTGTTTCGGTAGTGACAGTTTTAGATTCTTTTGAGCTCAAAAAAGATAACCTGTACATGGTTAGCTAGCACAGTTCTGAACTGTTGTACACACATAAAAACTATATTTTATCAAATAACACCCCAAAAAGTTGATTGCAGAAAAAAGGTGTCTGGTAGTGATGTTCCTTACACACAGATTTTCAGATGTTTGAACACATTTAACTCAAAATGATAATACTTATCTTCTATGAAAGAGAGGCTATGAGAGGGAGGGACACACAATGTAGAAGTGTGGTTAAAATCAGTCTCAACCAATGGACTAAAACATACACTGTTTCAGTAGTGACACGAAAATGCGGGACACACTTTTTTACATAAAGTTTCATGATTTTTTTTTTTTTTTTTAACTTCACATTTAAAATAAATAAATAAATAAAATAAATAAATAAATAAAATATGTATATTTTTTTAAAAACAACAATGGAAAAAAAAAAATGCAAAAATGATTTCAATATAATTTTCACAAGTTGAAATTTAGGGGTTAGGGTTTGGGACAGCCACCTCCCAATTGAAAGTACCCAATAAATTATGATTTTATATATATTAAGCTTACTGATATTTTAAATATTATTGTGAGATTTCGACCCATCAAATTATAGCCAAAACACAAATACTACTTCACTAGGAATAATACTTATAATACAAATACAAATAATACTTCACTAGGAAGTGAGATTTATATTTATTGATTTATTCATTCTTCTTTTTTTATTCATATTTTTTTTTTTTTTTCTGCATTTCCAAAATAAACAAACAAAAAAAAATGTCTCAATAAACTGTAAGTTGTTAAGTATTTAAATAAATAAAATCTATTATTAAAAGTTATTATTAACAAAAAACAACTCACCCCTGCAGTGCTGTGGCGATTCTTGAGTCTGGGGGTTGAATTGTTGGGTGTGCCTGAAGTTAGATGGCTGAACTTTGGCAGACCATGAGACTGAGCTGGAGACATGGCCAGGATGCATGGATCACCGACAGCAGGGGTTCCCAAACACATTCCTGGAGCCTCCCCAACACTACACATTTTGCATGTGTCCTTCAGGTGTGTTTGATCAAGGAGACATGGAAAACATGCAGTGTTGGGGCGGCTCCAGGAATGTGTTTGGGAACCCCTGCCCTTCAGCAAGAAGATACACATTAACACTTTCTGAAGAAAAATGCAAGAAGTGCTTGTCGGTGCAATAACCCACTACCCCACTAGGATCGTGTGTGGTTGTCAGCCCATTACAAATGTGTTCTGAGGGGTTTTAAAGCATTGCTATGTGGATTTTCGTTGTTGCTTACTATACCAGGTCAACAGAGCTCAGCCTCTCAAGTCTTTATGGCCATATAACTTTTGGGAGTGACAACCAGGAATTGTGATTTTTGGAGGTGGGAGAATAAAATCTAATATGTGGTATAAATCAAGCTTTTGCTCGAATGTTCTTGGGTTGAAATCCCATCAACGGATATAACTTTTAATAAACCTTGTAAACCATGCCAAAATTTTAAGCCATGTAGAGTTATGGTGTGTTCATATGGTTAGTTTGGTTCTCTTGCTTCTTTTGGTCCAGACCAAAAAAGAAAATGATTTTGACATTTAGTTGTGTTTCGCTTAGCATTGACGCTGTCATTTTAAACAATGAACCTAAAGATACAAAACAAACAAACAAAAAAATAAAACAGTAAAATAGAAAAATGAAAAATAAACAGTTCTTATGACATTTTTGCGATGGAACTTGCTGAACATCCAAAACAGTGCTGTGTTCTGGGCTAAATGCACATTTATGATGGTATTTTTTACCAGCTGAGACTTATGAAGAGTGTATAAAATGTGTAAAGGAGTCAAAACAGCAGCTGGAAAGAAAGATCTGCTGCAAGGAGACAGTATTCCCGATGCTTGTATACTGAACTGTAATAAACAATATCAACTATGATGAGAAGAACCAGGTATGCTTGAGCATTCTGCATTTTAGGGTCACATCTTGTGATATCATGTCCTGTTTTTGGTTTGTTTAGATGTCTTTGGTGTGGTTCAACTGAATTATGAACGCAACATAGACCAGAGTTAATTTCAACGCTCTCAGTCTGCATGTTTGGTGTGCATCAGGGTTTGGATGGCAGCGTTCACACTAACTGAAATGAACCGCACTAACAGAGCAATCGCACCAGAGTTTGTTTTAACCAAACCTGTGAACACACCCTTAGCTTTTTTTGATAACAGTTGCCACTTCTACTCTCAAAAAAATGTTTTGATATATCACATATGTTTGGTGCAGGACAAGGTAGTTCACAAATCACTTCAGAGTTTTGGGTTCGTTCAAATATTTAACAGGCTTTCCACAGGTCCTTGAGGCCAGATTTACTAAACAGGGCAAATTAGCTTGAAAGCGCAATCACTTAAAAGCGCCAAGTGGAAAGTCTGCGTGTTGTTGGGGATAAACAGTTTAGGACCCTTGAGACCAGATATGTTGAATAAAGACCCGGAGTCAAAGTTTAAAAAAATTTATAAATTGAAGAAAAATTTAATAAAGAATAGTCTGCAGTTTCATCAGCAGAAGCCAGCTTCGAGTCTCACTAGGAGTTCGTAGGCCGCTCTGCGTACAATCACATTTTCACAACAATTATACTCTAACAGAGTCAACTAACTACGTTATTACTTCAGGTTGAATGATTCTGATTGGCTAAGAAAAATAGACAAGATTAGAAATTTTCCACACGTGGACAGATAGTAAGAAGCATATCTCCCTTTGTCACGGTGATGACGAGGGGGACCCTGGATTTAGGTACCGGATGTCCTTTTGGGGTCATGACATGGTGTCTGCTGGTCTCAAGCAGAATGCCAGTTGTCCAGTACAAAGGGACCTGCACAAAACACTTAGAGCACATACACGATTCACAGCTTCTTCAAGGCTGAAGTTGATCTGAGATCTGCTCTGAGCAGGAAACTTTCCCCAAAACATACTGACAACATGTTCTTTTATCTCAGTGAGAGGAAAATAAATGCTTTAACATACAATGAAGAAGTCATTCAAATATTTTAACAGAAATATAAATGCTGATTAATAACTTAAAAGATATATATTGAAGCGGCAGTGGATTCCAGAATCCACCCCTTCAGTGTGATCTACTGACAATGTGCAAATAAAAAAACAGACGCAGCCGGATCATTTCCATAATGACCAACGCAACTTACCAAGAGCAGCACAAATTAGCAACTGGCTTTGGGCGCTAAATAATGGCACAAATACCAGTCAATTAACTAGTGCAAACTTTAGTAAATCACCTTGCATGATTCATTTAAATATTCTCCTCCCATAAATTGAGCATCTGAAAGGGAGACTCCTACAAATGCATATGCAACAAGGTCATCCGCAAAAATAACTGTGTCCACGCCTTTTCAGTGATATTTTTTTTTCCTTTAAGTAAATCATGACAGTAGTTTTTTAATGTCAAAAAAGATTTTGCGCTGGCGCAAGCTTAGTAAATTTGGCCCGTAAAGTCTTAAATTCAGTTTGATCAAATTCAGACCTAAATGGTATAACAGAAGACTTAATTATTTTAAGAGGTCTTAAAATAATGCTGCATTCCAGGCAGGTTTTTGAGCCCATAAGTCACGACTTCAAACCACGACTTTGTAGCGTTCCAGGCAAAGTCACGCCAAACTGCCTGAGCGCAAGGAATTGTGGTAGCTAGATGTAAGCAAAGCATGGTGGACCCTATGGGGCTTATGCTAATTTATAATCATTTCTATTACCAACGATGCTTACTGCTTGCTTATTTGAAGGAAACGGAGGAGAAAAAAAACAGCACATAAGGCAAGAGAAGCTGTTATACCTTATGTTTTACGTTATTTGTATATTTGGAAATGTATTTAGTATTCATTTATTCTTGCACTTGCACCTTATTTTAATAAATGACTTAGCTCCTCTGTAACGTTAGAGAAACCTGACATCTGAAGGCATCTGACCACCAGCTTATGGGCATGACCCAACAATGTGAATGTGAGAACTAGAAGTTTTGTCTGCTTCAACTGTTCTCTCTCTCTCACACATTCTCCCTTTCTCTCTCTCTCTCTCACACACACACACACTCACTCACTCACTCACTCACTCTTTCTCTCTCTCTCTCACACACACACACACACACACTACAATATCCTACACACAGTTCGGTAAAGATACCAAAAATTCAATATCCTACAGTGAATTGAATGGTCTAGATCCTAAAGGATGAATCCCATTATGAAGATTTTGCTATTCATTCATTAAGCCTGTTTTATCTTACTTTTCAGAAATGAAATTGCTCAATTTGTCCTGACACAGACAACGATTTTGAAGACTGGCATAGAATGGGAGCTTCTGTTCCATATGGATGAGCAGACATTTTACTGCCATCTCCGGGTCACCCATTCACAGTTTGTCTACCTCATTGAGGTCCTGACACAGCATGGTCTAAAAGGGGACCAGCATGATGGAGGTGTTGAGATTCCTCTCAAGCAAAAGGTAGATCTATGCCCCCAATAAATACTGGTTGTTTGAAAACGTTTTAATAGCCATACCTCAGTTAAATACATCAAATACATTTCTCCCTTTGTGATAATTTGTTGAGTGTCTGTGATACATTCTCTGTTTACAGGCTGCACTCTTCCTCTGGTACATGGCAAACCAGAATAGCTTTCGCGAAATCTCAGACAAGTTCAGTTTGTCCCCAATCATCTGCACACAGGTAGAAAGTTTAGGTGTTACATTGCTGCTAGAAAACTGATTAACAGACTGCTGCTAGAATGTGAAGAATAAACTGTTTGAAATATCCTGATTGATAATGGATTGTGTTATGCTCATAAAAACTAATTTTCAGTGCTATTCTATCAATCTATTGTATCCTATTTTACAGATGTGTGGTTGAAGTGCTGAGAACCTTTTGCACTATGGTTCCAACTTTTGCCAGCTGGTTCACCGAGTGCGAAAAGATGTCAACCTCTGCTGCCTTCAGGGCGATGTGTGGCATTGACAGCTCATCCCCTGGGGATAGGGAAATTTTAAGGTATACACAGCAGACATAGCATTATACAGGGTAACAAAACTACAAACATGTCATGTCAGTGCACGCAAAAGGGAGGTTTCGGGACATCTTTGTAGGAGCACCTGGTAATTGTATATTGAATCCTGTAACTGTCATGCACCAATATACCACAAGCACATTCCTTCGAGGCATAGCATACACAGCAATAAACCACTTCTGATATTTCAGGCAGGGTACATGACTCCAGGATCCTCAGGAAATCCACCTTCTTTGCGAGATGGGCAGAAAAAATGGGGAGGTGAGTATTTCGTAGCATCTTGGAGAAGACTGATGCTATGTGTTTACAAGTATGTCATTTTCAGTACCCACTGTATATGCTGGATGAGAACATGTAGCTTAAACCCACAATTGCATTGGTCCGCCCTCCTCCTCTTCTACCGATGTCAGTCTTCTAGAATAAACAGATTATTTTGTTATACAAGTATGTCATTTGCACTACCCCCTGTATAGGCTCTGTGCACAGCTGCAGTCTTGACAGAAAGGTCATAATTAGTCCTGAAATTTGTGTGTAAGTTTACCCACCTTTCTGTCAAAACTGCTCACAATACACCCAGAAGCCCACTTTCTTCAAATGTCCTAGCTGCTCTGAAAATGTAAATGTTCCCACCTAGGGAATCTGTCCTCCTATTTTAAGGTACATGCTACTCTGCGACAGCACCTACATCAGTCGTGAATACCCATTTATTATCACGCCAACGCGGGACAATGATGGCCTGACCATCCAGGACCAGCTGAGAAACACGCAGATCTGCAAAGGACGTGTTGTGATGGAACAAGCTTATGGCAGGTAAGTAACTGCCCATAGGGCAGAGCCTATCTCCTGTTTCCTGGTGTTCGAGCTGACTTTGTGTACTGTAATCTTTTAACAGGGTTAAATGCAAGTGAGGCGAATAAGAGATCTGCAAAACACCAGGCTGGATGTGGTGGTCATTCTGATCATGTCAGCCTGCATGCTCCATAATCTCTGCACCGGACCTACAGACATGTGCGAGGACCATCCCACTGGGTGCCCTCGTCATGAGGATGAGAACATTTGAAGAGTTAATTTTCAAAAACAGATCTACTTTTTTGCAAGTTTCCTTTTGCTGCACATTCAAGGCAATTGTTCTTGGAATTAAATATTTAATTAACTATTAATTTGTTGTACCAGGTTGATAACTTCAGTTCCTTTTTCACTATTTTGTTCTTCTTTCCCATTGTATGCAGTGTTGCAGTAGTGTGTCTCTGTTAATCGTTCTTCTAGCAGCAATGGATTCAAGAGTAATCACTGTACTAGCAGCGATGTTGTAATGTCTACTTGACCATCACATGGATGATGCTTGGGGCTGTTAAGGCACATGGATATACGAGTATTATTATGGGGCATTGTGCATTTATCAAACAGCAAAATAGACAATAACTGCAAATATATGAAAACAAAAACTATATTTATTAATGACAACAATTTCAAATGTTTAAACAAGTGGAACGATGCTCGAAAAATACAATTGAATGCACTGAATACAGTCAAACAACAATAGCCTTTTGGGAGGAAGAGAGGAGAGGAGAGGAGGGGTGTGTAAAGGAAAAATGCTTATGTGAGGATGTGTGAAGTAATTGAGGGCCTTATAGGTAGTCAGAACAGCCACAGAAGAGACAAATGGGACAATCTATTGCTTGCTGAGATACTATCTCATTAAATTCTCAAAAGAGATCCGCAGAGCTCTCATTTCCTCAAGTATTTCACAGTGTCTCCTCTGGCTAGCTTGTTCTGAGTCCTGGATAACATCTACAAGCTGGTTTGCCAGTGCCCTAGTCCCCTTCAGTCTACGTCTGTTTGGTGTCTGTGTACCCCCTGCTCTGCTGGTACCTGCAAAATTCTCTGGACAAACCTCACCTGCGCTTGATGGCTGTCCCTGTTCCCCCCCTGCACTCAGCACCTCTGGCCTACAGATATTTAGGCTCCCCTCATTATCTCCCACAACTGGGAATTCAATGTCATGCTACCCTCCTAGAAATGAATCCATCTGATCAAAAAACTTGAACCGAACTACCCCCCTCCCTGTGCTATTATTATTGTCCTTGACACCTTTATAGCCATATACAAGGGTCTGCCATTTGCAGGCCACTTTGGCTGGAGAGAAAACCGGGCAAAATTTTGCAGTCAGCCTACCAGCCATTTCCTTCCACAACTTTTTTCGCCCCCTTTCCCCTCTTGATTCTGGTGTTGAGCTCCTGCAGGCTCTGAGGGAGCTCATTGCCATCAGACTCCAGGTGTTCCCTGTGAGAGGAAAATCATTGAAACAATTAGAATGTCTGACTCGAATAAATCATTTGAGTTTATAATTTAGTTAATTAGTTCAGCCACCAAAAAAAAAAAAAAAACCACTATGCCTTTCAGATCGAAACTTCTCTGATATTATGGATGCAATTTTATATATATATATATATATATATATATATATATATATATATATATTTTATATATATTATATATATATTATAGTTCTAGTTCCTGTCATACAACAACATGAGACTGTCTCTTTCCAGAAAAGTAAATACATGCATTGTTCTTATGAAAACTGAGTAACAAGTCTAGATGTTTAATTTGATTATGATGCAGTGGAATCCTCTAATAGTGAGCATATCCATACAGGTGAAATCGATCACCATAATGGTTAGATAAGCAGAATTCAAGCATGTGTATAGAAATGATTCTGACTTAATATCACTACACATGGATGATCACTAACCGTGATCACAACAAGCTGGTTCCACTGCATGAACTTATCTATCTATTACTGCCTCATGCTGATGAGAAACCGACACACAAGCTTTGTGAGTCCAAAAATGGCTGGCTGCCATTGTTCGCTCCTTAATCAAGCATGAAATGTAACTGTCTATGTCAAGAACAGCATGCAATTGGATATAACTAAATTTAATCTTTTAAATATAATAATTGGCAACAATATGCTGACAATACAATACAATGGGATCCTCTCTTAGCAATTATATCCACCCAGAACAAATTAAGTTGAGGATTTTGTCCCTTTTTGATATAAATGGATGACTACTATAGCCAAATTCAAGTATTTATATAGGAATGGTTCTGTCCCAAGCTTTTGGATCACTATAAACAGAGGATGATTTTTAAATGTGACCACTTTAAGTAGGTACCACTGTAATTTCAAGTCCTTGACAAAACTTACCAGGTGGAAGATGCAGAAGTACCCTTATAGTCTGGCCTTCATCCAAAAAGTATAACCCCTAAGGGGACTGGTATAGAGGAGCCAAGAGGGCTTGGGTTCTGTCCACATTGAGAAATCCCCGCATTTCCTCATCTAGATACACTGTGTTCGACTG
Source organism: Culter alburnus (assembly GCA_028476615.1). Classification (NCBI taxonomy): domain Eukaryota; kingdom Metazoa; phylum Chordata; class Actinopteri; order Cypriniformes; family Xenocyprididae; genus Culter; species Culter alburnus. The sequence goes on from JAOTNS010001300.1 coordinate 86,351, forward strand.
GAAGCTGATTTCAGTACAGAAGATGTACATGGATTGTACTTTTGATGATAAAAGCACGAGATCAGGCACACTGTGAGCTGGCTAGTTAAACATTGTATGCCTAATTTTGCTATGCTGAGAAATTGTACATTACATTATTTTTTTATAAGCATCATCGTTTGCATGGTCAAGTTCAGGTTCACCTAAAGTTAGCTATGCCCAACATGTCCATGTGGCGATATACTTTCACGACATACTTATCGTTTCAGACACATAACATTGTAGGATCTAGGATAACGGTAGTTATTAGCTTTTTCTTCTGCAAATACAAAGTTTAACCTTATTCTTGATTAATCAACTGTAATACAGACCATAAACTCTTGTTGCAATCGTGATTCCATTTTACTGATGTTAGCTATAGATTGTGTATTGTTAGATAAAAGTCAGTAACTTATTTGTGGTTAATGTTGTGCCCTTTCACCAAAACTGCATTGCATTGGGATAGTTTCGAATGTAGTTGTCGATGAAGTCAGTGAGAGGAAGTTGTCACAGATGAGGAAAAATGAGGAGGCTCATCACCTTCAGGTTTTTCTTCATGTTCTGCTGCGGTTGCAGTGACTTTACAGTATCCCACAAAGTTTCATTGTGGTTCAGTGTTTCTCAGCCTGATGTCAATGATTTTGTAGCTCCAAACTCCAAAAAAACAACTTTACATTTAAAAACAGAACAGGGTTGTTTGAGGAAAATAAAGACAAAAAAAAAAATAATAATAATGTGTGATAAGTCAAAATAAAGCTGGTGTTCAAACTTATATGCATACTTTAATCCTTAAGATTGTTCAGTTACAACAATGAAATGTAAAATTGTTGTGCAGCAAAAACTTATTTCATGTTTCTATTAGCAGGTTACATTTCATGCTAAAGAGGTTCCTGTAGTACTGAATTGCATGTCATGAACCTGCTCTGCTGGGAAAGCACTGTGCAACCACATTGTGGCATTATTGTTTCAAAGTGCTCACTACAGTACCATGGGCTTCAAAACAGTGCCATTGCCACTTTCATGCACCAGCTCACTGCAGACCTGGCACCGGCCTAGGACACAGGTAAGTCATTAATATTCATTACATTTAATGATGTTGGACTAGCAGTTTGTAATGACTTCTGTCAGTTAATAGTTAATCATCAATATATTATAGTGAATTGCACCTGAGTCAACAAATGATAGTGTGCAAACCAGTTCAGGAATCTAAGCATCATACCCGAACTAGTACATACCCGTAAAATGTACACTTTACAGAGCATATAGTGGTAAGTCCGAATAAAAACCTGTCCAAATATTTAAATTTATAATTAGTAACAGAACAAGTATCTTTCACTTTATATAAGTCTTTAGTTGATATCTTCTGCGTATTGTGAAGAATATAAAGGTTTGCGGCAGCTTAAAACACTTTAATTGTGTATTTACAGAAATAAGAGTCAATGTGTGCTAAAAAATGGAAGGTTGGGTGACATAATGATATGAAACTTGACATATCTCACATTTTTTTTTAATCAGGGCCTCTTCCAGATCCTCACCTCATGGCCATTGGAGAGAAACTGTGAGACAAACACCCACAACCAGGCATTTGCAAATTACTGCACGAGCTTGTGGGCCTTAATCTTGTGGATTCTAAATTTGGCCCTGTGCCATTTGGGTCTTACCAGTGCCCTCCTGAGAAGAGTAGAGACAGTATTAATTATCCTGGTGTCCCTGAATTTGCTCAGTTGCCTGTTGAAGGTTACCATTTTAAATTTCATTACAAATTTGAGCCCAACTACAAGCAACAATGCCACTTAGAAAGCCTTAAGGTGTCAAGGGAGATCTCTGCTACTATTGAGGCAGAAACACGAATGCAGTCAGAATGCCAGCTGTGGACCCATGTACGCAAACCCCAACTGATAGCCAGGAGATTTGGTGAAATATGTCATGTTCGTGGGGCGTCTACTGCTAAAGCATTATCTGCTCGCATTTTGAGAGGAACTCCTCAGACAGCTACTCGGATTTTTGTGATGTCTCTGTGAAGCAGTGTGGGATCATCATCCACCCTGATGCGCCTCACCTTGCAGCCAGCCCTGATGCTAAGGTCTTCAACCCAAGAAAAACACCGCCATTTGGGTTGGCAGAGGTAAAGAGTTGCGACGTTGAAGACGTTTCTCAAGTTAAACACCTGATCACAGTTCACGGCCAGGCCTGCCTTAAGAAAAGCCAGAAGTATTACTATCAGGTTCAAGGCCAGCTGGCCTTAAGCGGACTTCAGTGGTGCGATTTCATTACCGATACCCACACTGACTTCACAGCTGAAAGAATCTGTAGGGATGAGGAGTTCATCAACTCAATGCAACAGAAGTGGGATTATTTTTATTATAACATCTACATGGATGTATTATTACATCAAAGCAGAATTTTCAAATGTAAATAGTTCTGTGTACATCTGTGATGTATGTAATTCCTGTTGTAAATCATTTTTCAATGTACAATTTCTTTCAATGTTGCATTGTAAGTAAATATATACAGTCTTGCAAGAAACTGCTTCCAACCTTGTTTGTATATTATACTTTGATCTACTATGGAAGCTTTTGATTAGTTTCCTTCACCTCAGTTACACACTATTACCAAATGTGTAAATACATTTTTTTTAAAAAAGGGCAAGGTTCAAAAATATTCTTGTTCTTTTAATGTATAAGGTGTAAATGCATTTTACTCAGGATAAACTTTTTGCAGAATGCTTCACAACATTGTTCATTAAAAACCATAAAATATACTAACCCCTACCTTCATACAAAATATACAAAATGTAATAAAAAAATAAAAAATACATGCATACCACTTGTATTTACATTCATCTACACAGTCAAATTAGAGAATACACAGAAGAATTAGAGGGTTAGTTCACCCCAAAATGAAAATAATGTCATTAATTACTCACCCTCATGTCGTTAAACACCTGTAAGACCTTCATTCATCTTCAGATCACAAATAATGATACTTTTGATGAAATCCGATGGCTCAGTGAGGCCTGCATTGACAGCAAGATAATTAACACTTTCAATGCCCAGAAAGGTACTAAAGACATATTTAAAAAAAACTTCATGTGACTACAGTGGTTCAACCTTATTATAAAGCAACATGAATACTTTTTGTGTACCAAAAAAAACAAAATAACTTTATTCAACAATATCTAGTGATGGCCGATTATAAGACACTGCTTTGAATCTTTGCAAATCTTTTGTTTCGAATCAGAGATTAAAAAGTCGCAATTACTTTTTTCTTTTTTTTTTTATTTAGTGCCGGAAACAAGCTTCCATAAATAACTATTATTCTGTCATGATAATTTATTTAATCATCTGACCTTTGGATCTCAAGGATATCAAGTTAGTAACATCACAAACCCCAATATATTATATATATATATATAAATCTTTTTTTTTTTACAAATAAATCTTTGTTGACTTACTTGGATAACCTGAGTAGCTCATATAATTTGGATTTTTTTTTAGCAAATAAATATTTTGTATAATTATATTCTGAGAAATCTAAACAAGGCTTTGTCTACCACCAGACTACTGAAATCACTTGACTTTGGCGCTCCGACTCACTGATTCAATTTGTAAAACAATTTCTCGTCACTTTTTTTGGGGTGAAGTAACCCTTGAAATGTTTTCATTCAATTACCTCAATAACCCTGCAATAATTAAACAAATAATGAGTAGACCAAAAAGCACTCTTACACCGCCGAAAACGGACTTAATAACGACGAAAACTAGTTTTGGATTAGACTCGGTTCAAACTACAAAAACCCTTTCCAACTAAATCTTTCGATACTTAACATTTACTTGGCAACAGATTCTACAAACAGAAGCTCTTTAAAGGAGAAGATGAGTGGCTCTTAAAAGAGCCTTTGGGTCGCTGAGAATCTCGGTTGAATCTCTACTTGGAGCTGGTGTACTTGGTGACGGCCTTGGTGCCCTCGGACACGGCGTGTTTGGCCAGCTCTCCGGGCAGCAGCAGACGCACGGCGGTCTGGATCTCTCTAGAAGTGATGGTGGAGCGCTTGTTGTAGTGAGCGAGACGAGACGACTCACCGGCGATGCGCTCGAAAATGTCGTTGACGAAAGAGTTCATGATGCCCATCGCCTTGGAAGAGATGCCGGTGTCAGGATGAACCTGCTTCAGGACTTTGTAGACGTAGATAGCGTAACTCTCCTTCCTGGACCTCTTGCGCTTCTTTCCTCCCTTACCGGCGGTCTTCGTGACGGCCTTCTTGGAGCCCTTCTTAGGCGCGGATTTTGCTGGTTCAGGCATGATGCTTTTTGAACACAAACTTCACAATACAATGTGAGATCAGAAGCGACACAGAGGCATTTATTCACCGCCCTATGCTAATTTTCAAAGAGATACAGATAGCATCTTTCTTTTAATAGGCCAAACCCATAAACTCGTATTTCATTGGACAACTCAAAGCGTCACGAGCGGAATGAGGGCCAATCACATTCGCCGCCGCCAACCGCTCAATGTTTGAACTACCCTGTTTCCTTTGTTTCGTTTCCCGCTCTTTTTATTATTAGTTTGAGAAAATAAGCGATTCTAGACAAATATTGTGAAACATCGTGTAATTTTAACACCATAGAGCCATTGAGGGAGTTTGGAAGGAACGATACAAATAATGGTCAGACCACCTTTACAAACACTTTTTCCTAGGAACGTCTTTTCTGCATTTCCACTTCTGCTAACGTTGCCATTAGTTTAACGTTGATGCCCCCTAATTCATTTTGTAAAACACAGTATCTGCTAAATTAATAAAAATTGTAACGAGAACAAATGGTTTTCGTGCGCTATTTAAAGCAACACTTATTTTGTGAACCATTACCGTTATAGCAGGAAAAAGATGTTGATAGTCTTGATGTATTGTTAAACGTTATGAATTTATTTAACTTTGGTGAAGTTCATGCTGGATTCAGAAAACAAAGCATCTTATAATTCAATGTGTGGTCGACAAACATTGGACTCTTTATGTGACAGAGTGGGTGGCTCTTAAAAGAGCCGTTGGGTTGGTGTAGTTGTTCCTGATTTCAGAAGTTTATCCTCCGAAGCCGTACAGAGTGCGTCCCTGTCGCTTCAGCGCGTACACAACATCCATGGCGGTTACAGTCTTTCTCTTGGCGTGCTCGGTGTAGGTGACGGCATCGCGGATGACGTTCTCCAGAAACACCTTCAACACTCCGCGGGTCTCCTCGTAGATCAGACCGGAGAGATGCGCTTGACACCGCCACGGCGAGCGAGACGACGGATGGCGGGTTTGGTGATTCCCTGGATGTTATCGCGCAGAACTTTACGGTGACGCTTAGCGCCTCCTTTTCCGAGCCCTTTACCGCCTTTGCCTCTTCCAGACATGTTTAACACAACTCTATCAAGCGATGATAAAGAATGGTAGACGAGTGTTACTAGGAGGCTTTTTACATTTGCTTACAGGACCTGAGAGAAACCAGTACCGCGTCACAAGGCGCAACACGCACCTCCCCTCAATATAGTTCGAGCAAAACACTGTGATTTAACCCTAACACTGATCTGACGAGGCCTGTGCTTTAATATTAATATTTATTATAATTATTATTTATAAGATTTATTTGACAAAGATAATATTATAAGATTGTTATATCATATACAGAGATACTGAATGACAATGAAATGTGACAGTTTAGTATATTTATTAGGCAGTTCAGATATATGTGCAGAATATAAATGATTTCAGGCCTCTCAGATTTAAACTGCAGGTTTCTTAGCTGAATCTGCACCTGCATAAACATTAATCTCTTCTCTGGCCTTCATCCTGCGCTAAAAGTTTCAAAACAGACCATGCTGCTATTAGAGAGTAGCTTGAAGATTTGATAAAACTGTGGATGAGCTAATTAACACATTTGTGCCCAAATTGTTATGAATGGTTTCATGAATATAGTCCTGTTAATAGTGTCCTATGTGAACATGTTCTGCATTAATTTTCCCCAGTTTTTTTTTTTTTTTTTTTCCTCTTAAAAATCATAGTTGAATGTGCAAATATGTTGTATGCACCCCTTCAGTGTCAAAATTTGAATAGAAGGAGAAATTTTGGCATCTAACTCAAAATAACTGCTTTCAACACATCAATCTTTATTCATAAACAAATTTATTATGTATAAAAGTCGAAGAACATTCGATACAACCCCCAAAAAGCAGCATCTATCTTATAATCTCTTGAATATGAAACACAACAAACATTTTTTTGTCTTAAAGTGGTGGAACAAAGTGCAGTCATTAAGTTTTCCCAACAGGGCATTGTGAATCAATAAGTTAAATTACATTATTCATTAGAAAAAAAATACATCTATATGTGACCCTGGACCACAAAAACAGTCATAAGTCGCACAAGTATGTTTGTAGCAATAGCCAACAGTACATTGTATGGGTATCGATTTTTTTTTCCTTTATGCCAAAAATCATTAGGATATTAAGTAAAGATCATGTTCCATGAAGATATTTTGTAAATGTTCTACCATAAACATATTAAAAATGTATTTTTGTGAGTGGATATGCATTGCTAAGGACTTCATTTGGACAACTTTAAAGGGGATTTTGTCAATATTTTGATTTTTTTGCACCTTCAGATTCCAGATTTTCAGATAGTTGTATCTCAGCCAAATATTATCCTATCCTAACAAACCATACATCAATGGAAAGCTTATTTTTAAAAATTGGTTTTGTGGTCCAGGGTCACATATACATATAAATAATAATATAATAATAATAATAATATAATACAAACAACAACAAAATACAATATATAACAATATAAAATATTATGAAAGCAAAAAGCACTAAACCAACCAATAACCTTAACTTATTAAGCTATTAACACAGTATACCCCATTTGCCCATGATATATGTACTTACAAGTCATTTGACCACCGGCAACTATAGTTGCCTTTTGGACTTTTGACTAAGTATACAAAAAAACTATAGATCTCTGGTGAGATTTGTTTTGTTTGGATGATTCTAGAGACCTTCATGATTATGTAGATATATATATATATATATATATATATATATATGTCAAACAAAAAATACTTAACAGTAACATGAAAATTACTTTTCTTTGGGAGGGTTTGCCTTCACCATGCTTCCTGGAATTAGGGGTAGGAAGTTGACAGCCTCATGTCACAGGAAGGAAGTGAATACCTTTTTTTTTTTTGTTCTTGAAATCCTTTATTTGGTTGTTTGCTTGCATGTCATTGAGACATAAAACATGGATAACATCTAGAAAAATACTTACAAAAGGAAAATAACAACTATACACTGTGGCAACTGTAGTTGCCGGTGGGTTTAAATGGGTTAAAAAGAGTTGGAAAATACCCAACTGTATGTTTTTTGGCAGAATGTCTGAAGATAAAATAAGTGGCAAACACCTGGATACAAGGTCACTGGTTAAAAACTGTATAAAAATGAGTTTTTCACAACTGCTAAAACACCAAACTCCATTCTCTAAACCAAATGGTCAGTGGCCGGGACCCGTTTATTGAATAAATCAGTCTTTCTGTAAAACCTTAAACGGGTTCAGGCAGTTAGACAAAGTTTGTAAATCATGCACTCTTTTTTTTTTTTTTTTCTTCAAAACTTTAAACACATTCTCATTAAAACACACATTGCACTGTGATGCACTTGTGTTGGACAACAGTAAACACAAGTGACAAAATTGATGTGATGTGAAAAATTATGTGATCAAACCAGCTGTGGGAAATATAAGACAGCTCAGAGTGCACAGGAGCATTGAATGATGATACGAGCAATGGATGGAAAGGAGGAAGAGGATAGAGACGAGGAAGAGTATGTGTGAGAGGAGGAAGAGGATGTGTGGAGTGTTGTCAAGGCTGGATCTGCACAGGACAAAGTTCTCTGGCTGAACCCAACACAGATGTGATGCTGAGGCAGAATGAATTTTGCAGTTGCACAACAGTATTTTTACAGTATGCAAATGCTGAATATACGGACATTCAATACTATACAACATTCAATACAATACTAAACTTGGAGTGCATGCGTTCTACAACATATTCAACCTAGTTAATATACTTTTACATAATTACAAATTTTGTTTACTGTATACAATAAGCATATTGTGTAACTAGATGCTCTGGATGTCAAGGGTTTTGTTAATGAAGATTGTTTTGTGTTTAATGCTGCGAGAAAATGGGTAAAGATTTCAAATGTTTTTGCAATTGTGAAAAACTAAAGAGTGTGTTTACACTATTAGTTACAATTTGTACTCATTTAAATACATAAACTGTATTTCTAAAAAAAAAAAAAAACATTAAAAACATAATGTTTAAACATAGATCTTATTTTGTTATTAATAAATGGTAATTTGAGGTGTACGAGCTAATACAGCTTTCGACTAATATTAAACGTTAAACTGGAAATGGTCCCATTCAGTGTAATTTTGGTGGCTCTTAAAAGAGCCTTTGGGGTTTGATGTGGCTGATGCGGGTTTAGGCGCGCTCTCCGCGGATACGGCGGGCCAGCTGAATGTCTTTGGGCATGATAGTGACCCTCTTGGCGTGGATGGCGCACAGATTGGTGTCCTCAAACAGACCGACCAAATAAGCCTCGCTGGCCTCCTGCAGGGCCATGACAGCGGAGCTCTGGAAGCGCAGATCCGTCTTGAAGTCCTGAGCGATTTCTCGGACCAGCCGCTGGAAGGGCAGTTTGCGGATCAGCAACTCGGTGGACTTCTGATAACGGCGGATCTCTCGGAGAGCCACGGTCCCGGGCCTGTAACGATGGGGCTTCTTGACGCCGCCGGTGGCCGGAGCACTCTTACGGGCGGCTTTGGTAGCGAGCTGCTTCCTCGGGGCTTTGCCACCGGTGGATTTACGAGCGGTCTGCTTGGTTCTTGCCATTGCTGCAGTCGATTTCTCTTTTAGTCCTGCTTACGCTGGAAATGCTGCTCTGTGTTACACGCCTGCTTTTAAAGCATTGACGGCCATGAGCTCACAGTGTCGGGAGGGTGCCGAGGCTTGTGATTGGCTAATCTGTGACGTATGCTTATGACTACTAGCCAATGACTGCGCGCTCCATCTTTTCAAATAAGCAGAGGGTTTCCCGCTCAATGTGCTTTGTTCCGTGTAACACACACCATAGGCTTTATACTCACATGCTGTATTATTTTTTTTCTTAAATATTCACCTTATTCCTATCGGTTGTACATATCTCGGATTCAAACAAAATCGCTTCATCTGTATAAAAGCACTGCAACCAAACAGAACACACTAGCCAAAAAAAAAAAAAAAAAAAAAACGATCTCTATCAAACAAACAAGTCAAGGGATTATCATGCATTTATAACACCTAGTTCCTGTCATCGTTGTATCTGTAAACGCTCTTCTTAAGCAATCATACATTTGACTGTGTTTGTTTGGATTTTGTTTTTGTTTTTTTAAATCAACCAGCTGCGTTTATGGTGTTAAATTATTTTTCATTTTTCTTTTAATCTTTATTTAACCCGGCAAGTTATTAAGAACAGGTTCTTATTTGTCAGTAATAGCCTGACAGGAAAGTAAGATCTCCTGAAAAAACATGCATTACTAATATAATATATATAATATATAACACATACACACGTTTACAGATTGTAATAAAAGCACTCACTATTATTTTTAAATGCACAGCCTGAAATATATCTGATTTTAATGGCTTGTAACATTCCAATCATTTGGGGCAGTAGATTCAAAAGCATAACTACCATAAGTAGTTCTATTTCTAGGGACAGTCAGAAAGATGTAATTGGAGAATCTAGTTCTATGTGTATTAGATCGAAGTTGCAGCAACTTTAGGAACTATTTAGATTATATCCCTGCCAAGGCTTTATAAAATAAAGATAAACCAGTGTAATTATGTTCACTTCAAAACAGAACAGTTTATAGTGATGCGTTTTAGTAGTTTGCATTAGTAATTAGTCTACTTGCTGGATGATACAACACACAATTGTTCAAGAATAGTTAAAGAAAAGCGCTCTATATTAGATAAAATGGGTGGCTCTTAAAAGAGCCTTTGGGTTTCAAGAAAACGGACTGAATCAGCTTATTTGGATTTGGCGGGTTTCTCGGTTTTCTTGGGCAGCAGCACAGCCTGGATGTTGGGCAGCACACCGCCCTGAGCGATGGTCACTCCGCCCAGAAGTTTGTTCAACTCTTCGTCGTTGCGCACCGCCAGCTGCAGATGACGGGGGATGATGCGGGTCTTCTTGTTGTCCCGAGCGGCATTTCCAGCCAACTCCAGGATCTCAGCAGTAAGATACTCGAGCACAGCCGCCAGATAAACCGGCGCACCAGCACCGACGCGCTCGGCGTAGTTGCCTTTGCGGAGAAGCCTGTGAACACGGCCGACAGGGAACTGCAGTCCTGCCCTGGATGAGCGAGTCTTAGCCTTCGCTCTTGCTTTGCCTCCGGTTTTGCCTCTGCCGCTCATTTTAACTCTTAGTTACCGATGTATCAGTTATTAAGACGCTGAGAGAATAAAAAACTGAGTTTCGAGGTACTGCCTTTAAGCGAACGTTCTAGTCGCCCATTGGTTGACAGTCTGATAAGATTTCAAGCCAATCACTGAACTTCCCTCCAACACACACCTCCAAACCCCACCCCCTTTTGCAGTATAGACTTTAAACAAAGAAAGAAAACAATTAAAAATGACATTCTCATGTGTACATATATCATATATCCATCCATGTCCACACCTACTCATACTCATGTCTCAACATTTAAAATTCTAACGGCATGTTGGCACAAACGACATCCAGTACACATTTTACTCGCCGGAGGTTGTCTAAAATGTCTCCTTGATGGTAGCGAATGAAATTGACAATGTAAGGGATGAGAAGATTCCTCTAATAACAACCAATGCTCCCAATAACTGAGTGACATTTGATATTTTATGTACTGGAATAATATTTGATAATTTTTATGAACTAGGAAACGCCTTATTATTTAACAGGAGCTGAGCAAAAACCACCAGTAAACCTCAATAAAGTCAGGTTAATAATTTATTAAGGTTATTGAGATAAATAAATATTAATAACCTCTGTCATAGTTTATGGCATTTCTCAGTAATCAGCATGTGTAAAACATTGTCAGTCAAACTAAAGTGGTGAAACAATATTTTAACATAAGTTTTACAAATAATTTACTTTGCCAAGATACAGGCCTGGTTTCACTGACATGGCTTAGATGTGGCTTTAGTTCTATTAGGACATTTATAAGTGGCTTTTATAAAAGTACCTTAGAAATAAAACATCACTTTTGTGCATCTTAAGACAAAACAATAGCGCTGACATACTTTAAGATATGTCAGAGCAAAAATTACTTTCAGTTAAAACAGCTCAAACATGCATTTTAGTCTAGGACTAGCTTAAGCCTTTTCTGTGAAACTGGGGGTCAAATCAGTTGCAGCAGTGCCAGTCGCTTGGATTGGTTTACAGCCTGTTAAGACTTTAAACCAGTCACTGAATTACTAACCACTGCATACTGAATTTCAACTTTTAAAACCAGTAAATACATGAGGCAATTAAATGAATATATATATATATATATATATATATATATATTCATATATATATTGTAGAATGTTCCTTTCCTTTTTCGTGATTTAAATGTTGCGCCCAGAAAACGGATGTTAACAAATTGTAAGCTTTTACAAATATTTACTTCTAACTATTAAAGTTGCAAGTCAAATCTGTAACATCGTTGTTTTGCTCTTTATTCAGAGTTGGTGGGTGGCTCTTAAAAGAGCCGTTGAGGAGAAAGAGTAGACTTTATTTCTTTTTAGGCGCTGCCTTTTTAGGCTTGGCGGCTTTAGGCTTTGCCGCCTTAGGTTTAGCCGCCTTGGCCTTTTTGGGGCTCTTGGCTGCTTTCTTAGCGGCTGCTGGCTTCTTTGCCTTCTTGGGGCTCTTTGTCGCCTTCTTAGCGGCTGTGGCGGCGGGTTTCTTGGCCTTCTTGGGCGATTTCTTGGCGGCGGGCTTCTTTGCCGCTGCGGTCTTGGGCTTCTTGGCAGCAGCGGGTTTCTTGGCTGCGGGCTTCTTCGCTTTAGGAGCCGCTTTCTTGGCCGGCTTCTTCTTGGTCTCGGCTTTCTGCTTGTTGAGCTTGAATGAGCCCGAAGCGCCGGTCCCTTTGACCTGTACCAGGGTGCCTTTAGTGACCAAACTCTTGATGGCGATCTTGACGCGGGAGTTGTTCTTCTCCACGTCGTAGCCGGTGGCGGCGATAGCTTTCTTCAGGGCGGCGAGGGACACGCCGCTCCTCTCCTTGGATGCGGACACAGCTTTGACGATGAGCTCACCGACGCCTGGACCTGCTTTCTTGGCTTTCGCAGCTGACTTCTTCTTGGGCGCTTTGGCCGGGGCGGCAGCAGCCGGGCCTGGAGCGGTTTCTGCCATCTCTCTCTCTCGGATCGGATCGGATCTATAGTCTTTCAAACGCTGTCTGGTTTCAGCAATGAACAGCGATCGAGCGCCGCTGCGCTTTTAAATAACACATGAGAACCTTATAGACTCAACCCGCCCTGCTCGGTGTCTGTGCGCCTCCACGAGCCCTTCACGATTGTGTTTTCTTCTCGTACATTTGGGACAAAACTGAAGCGGTAAAATAGTTTGTCACAGTAAAAACAAGGTGAGCACCGAGCAGAGGTTCTGAACTTTCACTGGAGACTAAAATACGCGAAGAGGAAATGTTTATTTTGTCTCCGTCAGACCAAATCCAAGTCGATCATCAGCCACGGGGAAAAGTCGCGTGTGAATTTGATGCCTCGTTTTAATAGAAAAGTTGATAAAAGCCTGAACGCGTCCACTGTGTGTTCAGAAAACAGTCTGAATGCAGCTTTAATGAAATCAGCATTAGTGAGGGGCGTGAGGAGGCTTTCATACAGCTGTTGTTTTGGGCAGCTTGAAGCACACGAACATCATCCGGAGGATCCGAGTCTGTTTGTGACTCTCCTGTCTGGCCCTCATCTTCGGCCAGCGGATGATCTGTCCATATAATAATAAATATATACGTTTTCATTACTCAAGTAATATTTTAACTTGTATACGTTTTCATAAGCTGATGTATACCATGAAAATGTAAATCGTCATCTGTGTTTCTCTTCATTAAATATCTACTTAAAATATCGCTGTTTCTTATTTCTCTTCTTGTTCTAGCTTGTACTTTTCTGGACCATGTTTGAAACTTTGTATTGCAACGCTAACATTTAAAGAAGAATATTTTGTACAATTTAGTTATTTTTTTTATTGAACCAAAGAGAAACATTGAGCATAATGGCACAGTCTCCAGGCACTAATAATAGTAGTAAGGTTTTCTTCTGTGTAACGTTACTTATATCCAAGTAAAATTGTATTAAAATTTTGGCTGTATTATTTGTGTCCCCTTAAAAAATTGCTCTTGAGAATTGTGATGTTTATTCTGACTGCCTGACAAGTTTATTTAAAACAAAAACAAAAAAGACATTTATTTTTGTATGATCTTTTGTGTGGCAAAAGGTGCAGTGTGTATTTATTTATTTAGTGCATATATACTTATATATACTGCATATATACTTTCATATATTTTATATATAATCAGGATAAGTGAAGGCACAATCTGAATGCAAACAGGTCAGAGCCAAAAAGTTCTATAAGAAAACAGAGCTTTGGGTGTTTGGGTATAAAAGATCCACCAAAGGCTCAGTCTTTGCAAGCAAAGATGAGTCATGGCTCACACTTTGTGCCAAATTGCATGAGATAATTGTCAAACAATTCAAAAATCACATTTATCAAGCAAGATTGCAAAGTATTTAGGTGTTTCACCATCTGCCATATATAATATTGTGAAAAGATTCAGAGAATCCAGAGAAATCTCAGGCTGTGTAGGACAAGGCAGGAGACCTCCACTGAATGTGTGTGACCTTTGAGCCCTCAAACGGCATTACATGAGAAACTGTCATGCTACTGTGATTAAAATAGCCACATGTGCTCAGGAGTACTTTGGAAAACTGTTGTCATTAATAAAGTCTGCCAACTGCATCAAAAAATGCAACCTGAATCTCTGTTACACAAGGAAAATCTATCTATTCTATGCTGTATCTTCTGGGTCGGGGTCATCTTAGATGGTCCAAAAGACAGAGGAAATGTGTGCTGTTGTTGGAAATCCAGTTCTCAGTCCCAAAGACAAAACCATCCAGACTTTCATCAGCAACAGGCGCAAAAGATGTCATGGTAGGGAGGTGTGGTTTCAGTGGCGGTCCTGCAAGTCAGCATCGAAGCCTTCAGTTTAAATCTGGCAGCAACTGGGATTTGGTGGAGTGAGAACAAGTTAACAGGTTAACATGTTAGTGTACACATGCCTTTTAAAAGAGACTAAAACCATGCATATACACCAAATGGTTCAAGAATAGCATGCAAATTTTACAGGAATGCTAAGGGGTTAAATTTAGGGAATAGCCATTATAATGTGTGAGAAAAAAGGTTTACAGAGCTTCAGTGGCAGTACATTAAACTACTATATTATGGGACATTCTGCAAAATTGGTTCAAAGTCAAAGTTGGAAACGTCTTAAAAAATGTCTTTTTCCACATTTTTTTATGCATGCAAATTGTATCATATCCAAGGTACACATTTCTAGTATTTGTACAGTTAATGCTCTCCCCAAATTTGTCACTACGGAAACACAATAATAAATAATTTAATAAGAAGGGTTTCATTGACCTATTATGATTTTGTTTGCATCTACCTTGCATATATATATATATATATATTTATATTGTTATTGATTTACCTGTGAAAAAAAGCAATATATATATATATATATATATATATATATTGCTTTTTTTTTCACAGGTAAATCAATAACAATTACAATTTTAACAATATTTCAAATGTAATTTGATATTTGTTGTATTTTGAATCCAATCTTTCTTTGTAAAAGGCATAAAGTTTAACATACTGATTTCAAAGTTTAGGATTCATTAGTTTGAATATACACTGAACCAAACACTATAATAACATCTTGGTTGATAATTCTTTGATACTTTATTTTTGAGAAAACATCCTATGTTTTTGGTAGTGAAAGTAATCACATTATAACCACCACATCACATTACAGAATTTTAACTCACATACTAAAATTGTGTTTATTTCCCCCAAATAAACGATTATGTGTTCCCTTTTCCGAAACAGTCACAAACGAAACGTGGTGAAGTTTTGGTTGTGACAATTTTACATACTTTTGAGCCTATAGCTCAAAAATGATAACCAGTACATGGTTAGCTAGCACAGTTCTGAACAGTTACACACACACAAAAATCAATTTTATCGAATAACCCCTCAAAACCAATGATGTCGTTTCGGTTGTTAGCTAGCACAGTTCTGAACTGTTGTACACACATAAAAACTAAATTTTATGAAATAACACCCAAAAAAGTTGATTGCAGAAAAAAGGTGTCTGGTAGTGGTGTTCCTTAAAATTTATATTTATTGATTTATTCATACTACTTTTTTTTTTGCTGCATTTTCAAAATAAACAAAATGTCTCAATCAACTGTAAGTTGTTAAGTATTTAAATAAATAAAATCTATTATTAAAAGTTATTATTAACAAAAACAACTCACCCCTGCAGTGCTGTGGCGATTCTTGAGTCTGGGGGTTGAATTGTTGGGTGTGCCTGAAGTTAGATGGCTGAACTTTGGCAGACCATGAGACTGAGCTGGAGACATGGCCAGGATCCATGGATCACCGACAGCAGGGGTTCCCAAACACATTCCTGGAGCCTCCCCAACATTACACATTTTGCATGTGTCCTTCAGGTGTGTTTGATCAAGGAGACATGGAAAATATGCAGTGTTGGGGCGGCTCCAGGAATGTGTTTGGGAACCCCTGCCCTTCAGCAAGAAGATACACATTAACACTTTCTGAAGAAAAATGCAAGAAGTGCTTGTCGGTGCAATAACCCACTACCCCACTAGGATTGTGTATGGTTGTCAGCCCATAACAAATGTGTTCTGAGCATAGGCGTAATTTGTGGGTGGGACGGTTTGTGTTAATAATATCTCGGGTTGAAATCCCATCAACGGATGTAACTTTTAATAAACCATGCCAAAATTTTAAGCCATGTAGAGTTATGGTGTGTTCATATGGTTAGTTTGGTTCTCTTGCTTCTTTTGGTCCAGACCAAAAAAGAAAATGATTTTGACATTTAGTTGTGTTTCGCTTAGCATTGACGCTGTCATTTTAAACAATGAACCTAAAGATACAAAACAAACAAACAAAAAAATAAAACAGTAAAATGGAAAAATGAAAAATAAACAGTTCTTATGACATTTTTGCGATGGAACTTGCTGAACATCCAAAACAGTGCTGTGTTCTGGGCTAAATGCACATTTATGATGGTATTTTTTACCAGCTGAGAACTTGTGAAGAGTGTATAAAATGTGTAAAGGAGTCAAAACAGCAGCTGGAAAGAAAGATCTGCTGCAAGGAGACAGTATTTCCGATGCTTGTATACTGAACTGTAATAAACAATATCACAACTATGATGAGAAGAACCAGGTATGCTTGAGCATTCTGCATTTTAGGGTCACATCTTGTGATATCATGTCCTGTTTTTGGTTTGTTTAGATGTCTTTGGTGTGGTTCAACTGAAATATGAACAGGACATAGACCAGAGTTAATTTCAACGCTCTCAGTCTGCATGTTTGGTGTGCATCAGGGTTTGGATGGCAGCGTTCACACTAACTGAAATGAACCGCACTAACAGAGCAATCGCATCAGAGTTCGTTTTAACCAAACCTGTGAACACACCCTTAGCTTTTTTTGATAACAGTTGCCACTTCTACTCTCAAAAATGTTTTGATATATCACATATGTCTGGTGCAGGACAAGGTAGTTCACAAATCACTTCAGAGTTTTGGGTTCGTTCAAATATTTAACAGGCTTTCCACAGGTCCTTGAGGCCAGATTTACTAAACAGGGCAAATTAGCTTGAAAGTGCAATCACTTAAAAGCACAGAGTGGAAAGTCTGCGTGTGATCTACTGACAATGTGCAAATAAAAAACAGATGCAGCCGGATCATTTCCATAATGACCAATGCAACTTACCAAGAGCAGCTCAAATTAGCAACTGGTTTTGGGTGCTAAATAATTGCACAAATACCAGTCAATTAACTAGCGCAAACTTTAGTAAATCACTTTGCATGATTCATTATTCATCCTCCCATAAATTGAGCATCTGAAATGGAAACTCCTAAATGCATATGTAACAAGGTCATCTGCAAAAATAACTGTCCACGCCGTTTCAGTGCCATTTTTTTACTTTTAGTAAATCGTGACAGTAGTGTTTTTTTGTTTGTTTGTTTGTTTGTTTGTTTTTTTGTTTTTTTAATGCCAAAAGAGATTTTGCGCTGGAGCAAGCTTAGTAAATTTGGCCCGTAAAGTCTTATATTCAGTTTGATCAAATTCAGACCAAAATTTTATAACAGAAGACTTAATTATTTTAAGAGGTCTTAAAATAAGTGGAAAAGGAAAAATGGCTATGATTTTGTTAAACATGAACATTGTTCATTGAAAGTCAAAACACAAAAGTCAGTAAGTCATTAGTCATTATTAGACTTATGATCTACTGTTGATGAATTTTGGCAATGTTTCCTTCATGATTTTAATATTGTAATATGGTTTAGATGGTTGTACAAGAGCATATTTTGACTCCCTAATCCTTCTGAATGAGCAGCTGGAAGTAGAGAAGCAGAGATATTTCAAAATAAGAGTCCCAGTAAAATAATTAAACCTTTTGTGGACATTACTGTAGTATATTTACACGAACTGTAACTGGCATTTCACTCAGGATAAATGTGCAGCTTCTCTCCGGGCCGCCAGTCACGGAAAGGAAAGACTAAGAACATTATTTAAAGTCATCATGAAATAAAAATTGACCATATTTACTTTGTTAGAGCATATTACTAATCTTGTGGTGAACAATTAATACGTGCAAGTTAATACACAGGAAAAAAAAAAAAGTTTGTCATGGTAATCTTTAATCAAAATCTGAAAAGTTACTTCCAGTTTGGAATGGCGATCCTTCTCTGATGACGTTAGTTTGACGGCTTAAACCACTCCCCTCCAACTGCTATGAGTGAGTGAATAGGTCCTTGGACTGGGAATTATGCGTTTCCATGGCACCACTATTAACGCCTATGAATCTACAGTGGTCAGGTGGTACAGCGGCCACGTGGTACATGTGGGAGCTTTCAGAAAACTCCCAGCATACAAGCTGTAATTACGAGCTCTACGAGGACGTGAATGCTTTTTACAAGCTAGAATCTCGTAAATACAGGAATTACAAGGCCGCGTGAACGCACCTTATATCACAACACAACACAACTTCCAGTTTACAGGGACTTTAAAGGGGTGGTTGACTATGATTTGACTTTTTTAACTTTAGTTAGTGTGTAATGTTGCTGTTTGATCATAAATAACATCTGCAAAGTTACAACACTCAATGCAAAGGGAGATATTTTCTTTTACAGAATCTCTGTTTAAGGACTAAAACTAATGAGGGCGAAGAGAAGATTAATGTTTATGTTTTAACATCTTAATTAACCCTTTATCTGCCCCACCAAGAAAAAGGCATTTGAAAAATTTTTTGTTTGCATTTTTTATCTCATTATGTCACTAGTTACCACACTCACTGTATTTTTTTTTTCAACACATCCCATAATTTTTAAAATATCGGCCTCTACCAAATGGTTGATATGTCACTTAAAGGTAAAATAATGAAATCCATACACATATTATGAAAATCAGAAAATATGAACTATAATACTAATTTATTTAAAACGTAATCAAAATAAAATAGTTTTATATATTGAATCTTGTTTATTTATTGAAGTATTCCATAAAATATTTCAGATTTTCATTTTAACACAGGAAATTACGTTTTCTTGTTTTTTTTTAACAATAAACAAAAATAAATAACACAAATAACAAAAGTAACAAAACTAAAGACATTACATTCTTTCTGTATTCAAAAACTAAAAACAAAATAGCAAAAGATAGTAATATATAATGGCATTTTAGGCTTTTATGATTCAAAAAACCTGCCATCAAGTGTGGTAGTGCAAAAGGATTTTTCTTTTTCCTTCTTTTTTAAAGACATATGAACATTTCTCTTCTCGGACAGGGTGATAATCCAGATCCTCAATTGGGTCATCAACATCACTGAGCTCAGCATCAGAATCTTGGGGCTTTTCTGGGACAAGGGCCTGAAGAGTGCACGTTCTTGTACCATAGGAACTGTTGAAATCCATCTAGTAATTGTAAAAAAAAAAAAAAAAACAACAAACAAATAAATTATCTCTTACAATTTTAGTAATGTTAGTACACCAGCATTTGTAATTATGTTTACTTCAAAAAAATATGCAAAAGTGGCAAAAAAATACATATTTAAGAAATGATCTCAGCATATTCATGAAGAAATAACAATAGCTGTTATATTCATGGCTAAGAATGATCAGAAGTTTATATTTCTCAGCCAATAGTCCATTCTGAATGCAGAAATGGATGATCTGAAAAGATTACCTTAGCTTTTCTGCGTTTACCATAAAGTGACAAATCAACCGTTTGGTTGAGCATGTTTTTGAAAAATTATTAAAAACATTCTAAAGTTTTTTCATGGCACCGTAACATAATTTTGTAAAGTTATTGCTCACAGTGTAATATGTCAAAAAAATTTGCTTACCTTGCAAAATTTCACCAAGAACAGTTCACATGGCAGGAGTGATTTCTTTGTTTCTGACATCCATGTTAGAGGAAGTGTTGTGACAAGTGCTGTTGATTGACACTCTGACATCTAGTGGATTTTTTTTGGCATAACATACCTCAACCAGATGGTAGAGATGTGGCTCTACTCACCATTGGTCAGTTAAAGGTTTTAATCAATCATTCATTTTTTTGTGATTTTAATATGACACGCTCTTGAGTAGGATGGGGGGGGGTTGTACGTATAATACACCATAAAGTGCGTATCATATGCACGCGAAAAACTGCGTACCATATGCACGCCAAAACTCATTTTGGCATATACATTCCACCACATTGCACAATCGTATTATTAATACGCATTTGATGATCGGGCTCCTTATATTAATGCAGAAGATCTAAAGAACGCTCCGTGCATATAGTCCATTTCTTGCTCTTTGCATTTTATACCAACGAGATCTCATCAAACTTTACTCTTCATAGGCAAGAGCATTTCACTCAGACTTATAGATTTATACTTAGGTTTTTGATTAACATATTTAGATTGGGTTAAGATTTTACTAAACTTTTAAGATTTTTGCTAACATTTTTATTTGATAATATTTGTATTTTGGACTATATTTCAGATATATTGGAAGTTCATTGATAACTGTTTGTATTATTGTATTCTGTATTGTATTCTGTCATGATAATTTTCATTTATTAAATTTACATTTTTTTATCATTCAAAATCAATCTATCTTTTACTTACTTATTATATTTTATATCTATACAATAAAATCAATTTAATAATCTGACCTTTGAATCTCTTAAATGCATCAAAAACAAACAAGCTACTTCCCAGGTTAGTAACATCACAAACCCTATATATTATTTTTATTTTTACAAATAAATGTTAATTTACTTGGATAACCTGAGTAGCTTACATAATTTGTATTTGTAGCAAAAAACAAAACAAAAAACAAAACACTCTTGTCGCTTTATAATATTAAGGTAGAACCACTACTCATATGAATGGATTTAAATGTGTTTTTAGTACTTGTATAGATTTTGAACGAGAAATTAAAATTTCTGTCTATGCAGGCCTCACTGAGTCACTCATTGGATTTTATCAAATCTCTTAATTTGTGTTCCAAAGATGAACAAAGGTCTTACAGGTGTAGAACACGACATGAGGGTGAGTATTGACATTAATTTTTGGGTGAACTAACCCTTGAAATGTTTTCATTCAATTACCTCAATAACCCTGCAATAATTAAACTTAAAATAAGTAAACCAAAAAGGCTTCTTACACTACACGCCATACTTTTTGGAAAACAGGTCGCTAGGTAACAACGAAAACTAGCTTTTGATTAGACTCGGATCAAATTACAGAAACCATTTCCAACTCAATCTTTCGATTCTTCACTATACTTGGCAACAGATTGTACAAACAGAAGCTCTTTAAGAAGAAGATGGGTGGCTCTTAAAAGAGCCTTTGGGTCGCTGAGTCTCTCGGTTGAATCTCTACTTGGAGCTGGTGTACTTGGTGACGGCCTTGGTGCCCTCGGACACGGCGTGTTTGGCCAGCTCTCCGGGCAGCAGCAGACGCACGGCGGTCTGGATCTCTCTAGAAGTGATGGTGGAGCGCTTGTTGTAGTGAGCGAGACGAGACGACTCACCGGCGATGCGCTCGAAGATGTCGTTGACGAAAGAGTTCATGATGCCCATCGCCTTGGAAGAGATGCCGGTGTCAGGATGAACCTGCTTCAGGACTTTGTAGACGTAGATAGCGTAGCTCTCCTTCCTGGACCTCTTGCGCTTCTTTCCTCCCTTACCGGCGGTCTTCGTGACGGCCTTCTTGGAGCCCTTCTTAGGCGCGGATTTTGCTGGTTCAGGCATGATGCTTTTTGAACACAAACTTCACAAAGCAATGTGAGGTTATAAGCGACACAGAGGTATTTATTCACTGCCCTATGCTAATTTTCAAAGAGATACAGATAGCATCTTTCTTTTAATAGGCCAAACCCATAAACTCGTATTTCATTGGACAACTCAAAGCATCACCAGCGGAATGAGGGCCAATCACATTCGCCGCCGCCAACCGCTCAATGTTTTGAACTACACCTGACTGTTTCCTTTGTTCGTTTCCCGCTCTTTTTTATTAGTAGTTTGAGAAAATAAGCGATTCTAGACAATATTGTGAACCATCGTATAATTTTAAAGCCCTTTAGACCCATTGAGGGAGTGTTGGAGGAAAGAGACCATTATCAGTCAAACATCCTTTAAAAGAAGTTTTTCCTCGGGACTTCATTGATTCATGAATCTGTTTAAACTACACGAATAGTAAATAAAACCCATTTTTGTAAAACAAATACCAGTTTAGTTAAGTTTTCTGCATTTTGAACTCTGCAAACTTTAGTCCCATTCTGATCTCATTTAAAGTTAGTTATATCTTTAAACTGTAATATTACAAAAGGTCTTTTGTGCGCCACTTAAACCAACATATTCTGGGTATCATCATTAAAGAGAACTAAAAGAAAAGACACTGATAGTCCCGATATGTTACTGTGAAACACAGTTCATATTTAGTAACATTTTCTGTGAAACCAAGAAAGTGTTTTATCAACTGAATTTCTATGACTCTTTATGTGAGAGAGTGGGTGGCTCTTAAAAGAGCCGTTGGGTTGGTGTAGTTGTTCCTGATTTGAGAAGTTTATCCTCCGAAGCCGTACAGAGTGCGTCCCTGTCGCTTCAGCGCGTACACAACATCCATGGCGGTCACGGTCTTTCTCTTGGCGTGCTCGGTGTAGGTGACGGCATCGCGGATGACGTTCTCCAGAAACACCTTCAACACTCCGCGGGTCTCCTCATAGATCAGACCGGAGATGCGCTTGACACCGCCACGGCGAGCGAGACGACGGATGGCGGGTTTGGTGATTCCCTGGATGTTATCGCGCAGAACTTTACGGTGACGCTTGGCGCCTCCTTTTCCGAGTCCTTTACCACCTTTGCCTCTTCCAGACATTACTGCAACAAGGTTTATTCGTACCGGACGCTTGAATGCCAATAGGGCGTGCGAGAAGAGCTTTTACAGTCGCTTACAGGACCTTGTTGAAACATGCAAAGGCGGTGCTATACAACGTCATAAGATACCCGTCATTCCATGTATGAGGAGGCTGCAGATCTGGAGCAGGCAGATTACCAGGCAGTTTTACGCTTCCTGATGCGGACAGTAGAGGATATAAAACATCATTAAATCGACGCTCGAAACTTACACATTAGTCCCGTCTATAGACGATGATTTATTGCATTTTTTTATTTATTTATTTTATTTAATATAAACGTTACATTAAGATATCAGATAGTATAATGATCTGCACTACGGATTAAATATCTGTAGATAATTCACTGTTGGTCTTCATGCATAGCCTACAGAGACAATTGAACTGCATTTGATTGTGTTTTTGTGAAATGAAAAGTTACTAATACAGATTACAGATAGTTGGATCAGATGGACAATGTAATGATATATGATATACTGTAGCCTAGTTATATTCTAAGTAGTTTTTCATACAGGAGATGTGTGATATATATGTTGTTGTTGTGAATTTATATATAAAGTTACATTCAAGTATAAACCATATTTTAGCCGTGTGTGTGTGTGTGTGTGTGTGATATTAACGTGTTTAGTCTATAGGTTTGCGTGTTTGAGTGTGTATGTGCGCAGAAGCTTGTTTTTTTTTTTTTTTAAGTCATATTTGCCAAATTACTTGTCTGGTCCGCATATGCGTTCATGCTATGTTGTACACCTTCAACTTATTTAACTTACGGAGAAAAAAAAAAAAAAACGTAACCGATGCATCAGTTACGCTTTCTTTCTAAGTTGAATGCAGAAGGCAGTCTGGCAGAAGCTAGATATTTTACTCCATAATGTGTTAAATATGGATATTTTTCTTACACAAATGCATCGCTTCGCTTCAGAAGGCCTTCATTAACCCACCGGAGCCGTGTGGAGTAGCCTGTATTGGATTGATGCACTTTCTTGAGCTTTATATTGTTGGTCCTGTTCACTGCCATTATAAAGCTTAGTTGATATTTATTCAGGATATTTATTAATATAATAACCTATTATAACCTATTGCATTCATCAGAAAGAAGAATGTCATACACCTAGAATGGCTTGAAGTTGGGTAAAGCTTTAGGGTAATTTTAATTTTAAAGTGAACTAATCCTTTAAGCAAACTTTTTGGGGTATTATTCCATAAAAATTAGTTGTTGTGTGTACAACTGTTCAGAACTACGTAATGTACTACGTACTACCATGTGCTGATTAGCATCTTTGAGCGACGCTGAAAAATATCTAAAATTGTCACTACTGAAAGTCACGACCGGTCCGAAACAGTTTCGGTTGTGACATCATTGTTTTGGTAGTGAAAAAAGGGAACACATAATCCTTTATTTGGGGGAAATAAATACAATTTTAGTATAGTTGCAAATCATTTATCATTATTGTAGTATGTTTTAGTAGTGTTTTAGTATATGAGGTAAAATTCTGTAATGTGATCGCTACCAAAACAAACCGTCACTACCGGAAATGTGCAGTCACGACCGAAACAAGGGATGTTTTGTCAAAAATAAAGTATATTGAATTATCAGCAAATATGTTATAATATGTGTTTGGTTCAATGTACGCATGACTTTCCCCCCAATCTAGTTCAGCGCAAGCTCCACCCCACAGCCAATTCTAAAGATTTCATTGGGCATGCCATTCACAGTGTTGATTTCCTATGCTGCAACAAATTCTAACCCCTAAATCTACCATACACACTAAACGTAACCAGTGAAATTAATAGCAAGGTGGGGTTTGCACGGAATAGTGTGATAAATAAAATGGCAGTTCAGGAGAGAAGCAGTTAATAAGATACGAGATTGCTGAGCCGGGTCGTCTGTAACTTCCCAACCGGACATTGGCATATTTTTAGTTTAAATACATTTGTTTAGCTGACCACCATAAGTGACCATTTGTTTATTCTAAAACCACTCCAAACAACAGAGTGCTCGAGACTCTTTAGCTTCGGCATGCCTCCAGGAGCTTGACTGTTTTCGGAAAAACACGGTACCACTGTATCTGTCTTTTATAAATCTGATAAAACTAAAGACTCTTCGGAGATATAAAGGATGCAATACTACTTAAGATTAATATAAGGTTGGCAGAAACTGTGTGCCATGTCCCCTTTAATGTTTGAAAATAAAGACTGACATATTTTAAGATATGTCAGTGCACGTTGCTTTTAGTTAAATCAGCTCAAACATGCAATTTAGTCTAGGATTAGCTTAAGCCTTGTCTGTGAAACCAGAGGGTGACACTATCAGTCTGGTGCAGAGAAAAGGAAAACAGGAAAAAAGTGAGCAAGATAAGGTTAAATGATGAATTTCAAAAAATGCTGCATTGGTTCATTGGTTTAATTTGGCATTTGTAAGTGCTTTGAAAACACCAATGTAACCAATGTAACAACGGTATCAGTGTTGTGCATGGTATTGTTATCGTGGACACTTCATAATACTTAATTTATTATATAAATAATTTAATAATTATTTAATAACTTAATAATTATAGATACCTCATTACAGCATTGTTTAGATTTTTAGAACACATGTTAGCTTCTTTTCCATCGACCAGTTAAATTTTACAATAATGCGTATGTAGCGTCCCCTACCCTCTTAGGATTTACCACGCCCAAGTTCTGTTAGGGCTGAGCACCAGGTTCTGGTAATATGTCTCTTGACAAGTTTTTAAATTATTACACACCTCTAATATTAATAATAGTTATAAGCTAAGCCTTAATTTTCCCTTTTATGTAGCCAGATAGATGCTGTAAAAACACCTATGTTAAAGGACTTAACAATACAGGCAAGTATAACCTAGGTAAGTATAACAAACTACAATGTTGTATTATCACAGAAAGTGGATCAATAAATACTCAAGATGTCAATAAATAGATTAAATAAAATAAGATCATAAATAAATAATGAGTAAATAATAATACAGTTATACATTAAACAGTCTAATATCACTTGTATAATAACACCCCTAATAAAGTACTCAGTTCACATGGTTTCTTCCAAATATAACTATTGTAAAATAATCTCAGTATCTGCAGATGACTGAACCGGATGTAACGAAAATGCACCAATCTATAACCATATATAGACACGGAAATGATGACGGGCTATTGTACGGCTAGCTGAAGGCTTAACTAGACAGTAACCATAGCAATAATAAACATTCAGACAACAAACACAAATAAACTACATATTTGTGGGCCCACACACACACACATGCATTTACAAACAGCCTAATAAAACACAAACTGGCCTCTTCACTCCAATGAGCAAAATAAACAACACTGAGTACCTCGATCCAGGGGTGGTGCAATCAACCACGACAAGTGGTCCGCTCGTTCTCTCACTCGCTCCGTCGCCGGCCACTAAAGTCCTCTGTGACGCAGTGTACTATCCAGCGGTGCCAGAGGAACTCTGAATCTCGCGGGGACTCAGAGCGCTATCTGGGGTTGCGACCACTCTCTTTCGGAACCAGAGGAGCTCGTAGTGTAAAGCCGATCAGAGCTTGTATCGTTTGTATGTCCTTCAACAATCGCCTGTCCCAATGATACACTGTTACTCCCAATAACTGTCTTCTTGTCCGAACGTAAACAGTGTTATTCGCGTGATGCGTAGTCCATTAAACTCACTTAAAATACTCAAATAAGATAGCGAACTATATAAAAACACTGACAGAGTATATTCTTGTCGAAAAAACTCCCACTTTACAAAAAAAAACAATCTTAAAACTGCAACCTCCAATGGAGGAAAATAACTTGCGTCTCACTCTCTTCAATCATTTAACTGTTCTCCCCACTGAATCATAATCCACCAATCAGAATACACCTGCCAGTAAAAGGGGTGGGACCATAACTTACACAAGCCAATCCAAACAGATGACTTTACTTAACCAAATTTGCATACACAGATTATAAATACCGGTTAACACTCTTAAAAATAAACGAAGTAAGGACTCTACCTTGAATGTGTACATTTAAAAGGCACAAGGATTAAACCCAGGGTTACACGTATATTTGCTGCATGAAAATTTGGTCTTGTTTTCACATTGATCTGAACAAAAGCAGCAGACAGGCTGAATAAAAATGCAAATTCACTCTCTGACAGGAGGTGGCACTTATGGAACAGCAGAAATACAGCGGTTACCATGGTTACTCCTGTACACAAAGCAGCACCGCGCAAGTGCAACTTTCTGTTTGCGATACCTGCCGCGTAGATATATATGTGTATATGCCTCATTCCACCACTCCAGACACGGGTGTCGTCACTCACATTAAGAATCAATGATGGCACAACATTGCGCTGCTTCTGGTTGTGAAACCACCGAGATTTAAAGGTACCCTAGAATCAAAATTTGAATTTACCTAGGCATAGTTAAATAACAAGAGTTCAGTACATGGAAAAGACATACATTGAGTTTCAAACCCCATTGCTTCCTCCTTCTTATGTAAATCTCATTTGTTTAAACACGCGGATCTCAACATAACACCGACTGTTATGTAACAGTCAGGATCATTAATATGTATGACCCCAATATTTGCATATGCCAGCCCATGTTCAAGGCATTAGACAAGGAAAGGCAGTATTAACGTCTGGATCTGTGCACAGACAAGGTAAGCAAGCAAGAACAACAGTGAAAAATTGCAGATGGAGCAATAATAACTGACATGATCCATGATAGCATGATATTTTTAGTGATATTTGTAAATTGTCTTTCTAAATGTTTCGTTAGCATGTAGCTAATGTACTGTTAAATGTGGTTAAAGTTACCATCGTTTCTTACCGTATTCACGGAGACAAGAGCCGTTGCTATTTTCATTTTTAAACACGTGCAGTCTGTATAATGCATAAACACAACTTCATTCTTTATAAATCTCTCCAACAGTGTAGCATTAGCCGTTAGCCACAGAGCACAGCCTCAAACTCATACAGAATCAAACGTAAACATCAAAATAAATACTTTACTCACATGATCCGAAGCATGCATGCAGCATGCATGACGAACATCTTGTAAAGATCCATTTGAGGGTTATATTAGCTGTGTGAACTTTGTAAATGCACTGTAATATAGTCGAGAGCTCGTGTGGCAGGGAGCAGGCGAATTAAAGGGGCGGCGCGCTGCCAAAATCAGTGTATAGTTAATGATGCCCCAAAATAGGCAGTTAAAAAAATTAATTAAAAAAAATCTATGGGGTATTTTGAGCTGAAACTTCACAGACACATTCAGGAGACACCTAGGACTTATATTACATCTTGTGAAAAAGCATTCTTGGGCACCTTTAAACTCCCAAAGTAATGGGATAACCTTTCACAAGTGAGAATGTGTTGGTTTACTCAAATATTACGTTTTTACTAGTACTTTTAATGTTTTTACTTGTACTATGGTAACTTTTTAATGTCGTGTTAGCTGACGCCTTCATCTTGTTTAGTTTAGCGATATCATCTGATTGCAGACGCTGTCAACTTGCTCTAGGGCCCTGTCCCAAATGGCACACTCCGGACTTGTGGACTTCCTCAGAGTCCACACTTTGGTGACGTCATGTAGTGCAGACCTATAGGGCCCTTGGCGCAAGTCCACAAGGGTGCATTGAGAGGTATTTTTGGGACAGACTTGATCATCACACCGGAAATAACGGTCTGGTTGTTTTTTGACAGGAGCTGCAGGTTCGGGAATATGCTGCCTATTGTTGTTGTTGTTTTTACCATTGTGTTTGCGAGATGGAGCCGAATAAACTGAAAGGTCATCTCATCAGTCCCTTTATTAGATAAATATCACAAATATCTTATACAAATATTTTTTAGCATCGAGAACAGGTTTCTTTTCTTTTGTAAAATATTATCTCCATGTCAACTACACAGCCTGCTTTTGCTTATGCCACCTGGGCATTAGACAATATATACATGCTTATTCAAATAATGTATATATTTTAATACATAATGTTCCATTTGAACTAAGATTACAATTTTAACACATAATAAACATGTGCATGAGTTTCAGAAGAATTTACAGGTTTAAATATAAATTTACATATGACTCAGTAAAGCCCTGACATTCGGTTCTGTTTATTTAATGAATCATAATGCGATCGTATTATTCAAAGCGCTATTATTATTAGCCTATGTTTGAGATATCAACCACTGGTCGATGACCATAATGTTTGTATAAACTGTAGGTAACAAACTGGTAAAATGTATGCATCTATGCGGGCTTCGCGGAAGACCGCTTCAAAGGGTACAAAGGGGGCGCTGCTGAGCACACTTCAGAGTGTTAATATGCTGAAAGGGACGGCCTACAGACTCGTAGACTCGGTGAGCACACACAATTTAAGTCCACGAGACCGAAAGTCCACATGAAGTGCGCCATTTGGGACAGGGCCTAGAATGTTCATGGACCGCTCCAATATGCGGACGGCTTACACATAGCGGCTCATTGAAATGCCCGCCAATGAGGCATCTATGTATCTATGTATGCCTGCTTGTAACGGACAGGGGAAAAAGTAATCAGCATTTACATGTTTTCAAACAGCCATTCATATTTTTGTAAAAACAACTATTTAAATACTTAAAATACTTTTTACCAGCCCGGAAAAGTATTTATTCTCTATTATTCTGTTTTATAATTACTAATATTATTATTAGCAATATACTATTTTCTTTTGTAATTTTCATATCCCATTGGAAGATGGTTGTGCTCTTTTAAAGCATTATTTCACTAAATTTTGATACTTTTAACTGAAAGCAATCATTAAACTATTAAAATTATATATGGCAGAGTTATGTTATCTTATGGAAAGATAAACTGTTGTTTCCTCAAACTAATAAAGTGAAGAATCTTATTATACATCAAACAAATAAATGATAGATTAGAACTATCATCAGCTATCTCACATATAATATAAATTAGAAAATCATACCTTGATAATATACAACAATTCTAAGGTCTCTGAAAAAAGGGTTTTATCTGTGGCCGATTTCAAAACACTGCTTCAGGAAGCATCGGAGCATAATGAATCAGTGTATCGAATCATGATTCGGATCGCGTGTCAAACTGCCAACGGCTGAAGTCACGTGACTTTGGCGCTCCGAACAGCAGATTCGACACTCTGATTCAAAACGCTCCGATGCTTCCTGAAGCAGTGTTTTGAAATCGGCCATCACTAAATAAGTCGATATTTTGGGGGTTTTTTTGGCGCACCAAAAATATTCTCGTGGCTTTATAATATTAATATTGAACCACTGTACTCACATGAACTGATTTATATATGTTTTTAGTACATTAATGGATCCTGAGAGAGGAAATGTCATTGCTGGCTATGCAGGCCTCACTGAGCCATCGGATTTCATCAAAAATATCTTAATTTGTGTTCTGAAGATGAACGAAGGTCTTACGGGTGTGGAACGACATGAGGGTGAGTAATTAATGACAGAATTTTCATTTTTGCGTGAACTAACCCTTTAAGATATTTTTGATGAAATCTGAGGATATCTGAAAACACACAGAGGCAGCAACGTCATTGCATCTTTTGAGGTCCAGAGAGGTAGTAAAAACATTGTTAAATAGTCAACGGGACAACAGTGGTTCAACCTTAATATTAATGAAGCGTTGAGATTACTTTTTGCACGCAAAAACAAAACAAAGAACACATTTATTTTACAAATTTGTCTCTCCCCTGTCAGACTCGTACGGTATTTTCATTGCAGCGCTTCCGTGTTTATGTCCGAACGCCGACTCAATATTGGCCGGCTCCTGCGTCAGCATCACACACATGCATCATGCTGCTCACGTGAACAGGCATCGGCAATACTGAGCCAGCGTTCTGATGTAGAACCTGGAAGCTCTGCAACGAACATAGTATACAAGTCTGACAGGGGAGAAACACATTTGTTTAATAAAGTCATAATTTTCTCTTATTGGCCTGTTTAGCTGAGCCATAGAACAAACAAAACAAGCCCTATAAAATGATAAATGATATAATGATAATATTTTACAGACCCTTAATATTTAATGATATTAGTTAATTACATTTTATTACATAATTGCATTTGATGGATTATACTTTCAATAAAACATTTGCAATGGGTTTGTAAAAGCTATTTTTATGCATGTTTCTCCATTTACAACGTTCTGACCAGCAGGGGTCAGCAGCGTGTGATGATCCGAACGCTTCGAAACAGTGAATCATTGCTCAATTGATTCGAATCTTTGAAAAGCTTCGTTTCTCGCATCACTATACTTTTCCACTAGAGCACGCTGTTGTCTAGGTTCATGCCAGGTAATTCATAAAATTTTTCCCAATTATTTTATTTTATTGTTATTTTTGATTGCAAAATTCAGTAATATTATATTTGCGCACCTGTTCCCAAATGTAAATAATTTAAAAGAAGATTTTGCCCAGCCAACAAGACGCTTCCTTGTGTCACGATGGCAAACTGAAAGACGCTTTGTGATTGGCTAAGGCTTCATCGAGTACAGCTCTGATTGGTGTGTATCGTGTCAGTGTAATCATCAGTTACTGACGATAGCTGTCTGAAATGTTCCTGCGTTCGTTGCCAAACTCCAGTAAATGTTCTGTTTACCACTTTACCATCTTGTACACAATCATATGAGGTAAGATTAACCCCCTTCCTCCTTCAGAACGGCTTCATAGTTATGTCTTCTGTGTTTTTGCTCTATTGTTTTAAAGCTGTTAGCAATAGCAAGTCTGAGAGACTGACAGAAAACGAGCACTAATATTAGCACTCATATTGTCATCATTTATATACCGCATCAACGAAACATGCATTTATACACACATCATTGCAGCGAATCAAATACGACCCCTGACCAGCCGACTGACCCCTGCGGTTTGTGTTTTTGGGGTTCGCATATGGCTAGTTAGCTTCGGTTGCTATTAGTCATGAAATACAGATCATGTTTGTTTTCTTGTTTTAGTACGCACAGTGTTGAATGTCAACTTATGTGTGATCTGAATCAGATGCGGATTCCAGACTGAACCCATGATTAACCATGTATACGAGCACTAAACGTTGTTGTTTTGAGTCTGCTGTTATTTTTCTTACTTTTATCAAATGTTATCAGCCTTTTATTCTAGTGCCTTCATCTATTTTAACGAATATAAGTGTTTACAGTAAATACAGTGCTCATGATTGTGAAACATGAACATAACTGATGTCATTTTCATTGATTTGTAGTGAGGCACGTGATTATGTTTTGAATTGAAACTTCATAATTGTCTGCTGTTTTCTTTTTATTATTTACTGAATTACTGCTGAGCATTCAGCAGGGAGTTTGGTTGAGTTGTTGCAAATGGACATTGGCATGCACTTTTCCAACATCAACATTTTGTAGTCTTTATTGACAAGATTTTTAAGAATTCACTGTAGATTGAACATTTAAATTGATTTTGTGAATCCTCCGCACATTTAATTAATTGTTAACAAAATAGTATTGATTTTGTTTACATTGTTGGGCTATGCAACCATTTAAAAATTAAATTATGCAGTTTGCATCGTTACTGCACATTTTGTGTAAGAAATGTCCATGGGACTGTAGTTGCTTGATAATTGTAGATTTGAATTTCATCTGCTTTTAACATTATTGCCATTATTTGACCTAGTGGGAGATTGAACAGGAGAGGTCCGAGGATAGATCCCTGGAGCACTCCACAAGTCACTGAGCTCCACTCATAATCGGGTCACTGACGAATACGGTTTTTAAAAGTGGAAAAAAACAAACAAAATGGAGGTATAATTAATCTTGAAGTTTTATTAAGTGTTAACAATGAGATTGTGGTTTTTATAATCAATTAACACTGCTTTTGTCATTACAAGATGGACAAAATTTGTCACCAAAAAAGTAATTCGGTTTAACCAAAATTTTGGTTATACCGAATGACTATATTTTCAAACAATGCTAACAGGCTGATATCTAGCTAGCTAGCAAAAGGACAATCAAACATTTTATGTTTAGTACAAGTTTTTTAAAATATTACAGCATTTTCCATGTTTTATAGCGGTTGCACCGAATGACCTGATGTTTCGGGACATGCGTATGAGCGAAATTGAAAACATGAATTTTTCAAATAGTTAAAGAAGTTAGTTACTTTGTTTCATGACCTAGGCTGCGTTCCACTCCAGTTTTAGACACGCACTCGCAAACTTCCCTAAACACTTCCCCTCGGGGGAATCCCTGCCGCCATTTTGAAGTGCGTTCCACTTCGTGAAGTGGACGAGAGAAGTTTACATGGACAGACCCTCGCTCCCTCGATTTTAACCGAGGAAGCGAGTCTACTTCACATGTACACTTCAGGCAGCTCCATAACCCACAATGCAACACGATTATGACGTCACCGCATATCGCGTTTAATTTGCCCTACCACAAACAATTCTATGATATATTAATTATTTTTTTTAAACGTTTAAAACACACATATATACATATAGAATGCTGTATTAAACAAATTTGTAAGGGGAAAAAATAAATAATAAATCAGCTCCATTGCGGATTCGAAGTGATCAAGGGCTTAGGACGTTCCAGTTCAGCCCATTGCAAAGGTTCCGCCAGAAGTGGGCACTCGTGCAACGTAAGCAATGACGTACATCCGAGTCAACGAGACCGAGGGAAGTTAGCGAGGGAAGGGCATTTAAAAACCGAACTGGAACGCAGCCCATGTGGTCCTTTTCAGGTGTCAAAATGATGTCACATCCTGTCACATGATATTGACCACATGACTTGATCCAAAATGATCCCTTTATATTGGTTGCTCCGAATGACATCAATCAAATTAATTTTTTCCGGACATTCTTTCTCAAAACAAAGCAACGACTTCTACACATAATGTTAATAGCATTTTGCACTTTGTTGATATATGATGTTATAAAATCATGACAGAATAAAAAATATACATTTATTACATTTGAAGATATTTTAATTACAAATGAAATGGCTGAATTGGCCTTTGGACGGTTAAACCGAATGACCTTTTGACACTTCAGAATCTTTAAAATATCTTTACATGCAAAATATAATTAAAAACTTTTGGATTCAATAAAAGATCTAGTTGTTCTACCTTACATACTTTGGATGACATATCTTTGTTTTTTATTATTATTAAGGCCTTTGGACAAAAAAAAAAAAAAAATGACCTGTCACTCATTGACCCAATTAAATTAAATTCAAATGGTATCAGGTCACGTTCAGGTCCTGAATTTTAGCCCTCCGAGTATTGCACATAATTTTAAGCTTTCTTTCAAGTTTGGTGCTTATAATGCAGGAAGTTCCCCCAAAATGCGTTCATTATAGCGATGTGGGTTGAGTTAGTAAATTAATATACACAGATGAACAGATCAAAACAATAATTTCTGTTAGACTGTAATTTCACAAAGAGTGAGAGTGAATCAGCACCACTGTAATCGAGCTTAAGCTGCAGTACAACACTTTCACTTGTGTTTAGAATCATTGATGCGGTTAACAGGAACCAGAGCAGCAGTCAAATGTGTCTAATGCTAGAGGGGTACTTGCTATGAAGATTAAAAATTAGAAACATTTTGAACAAACTTACTTGATAACAACATTTAAAGTCTAGCAAATAAAACAGCCTTGAATAATGTGCAGTCGCCTATAAGAGCTGAAAAAAAAAAAAGTCAAAATTCTGTATCAGTGCTTTAAAATTGCACAGGCAGCAGCATACACCACACACTGACAGAAGAAGATGGTATAGCTTTTATTTGATAGGTAATTACCCAGTTGCACAACATACATTGTTTGTAAGTATAGAAAATGTTAATACTAGGGATGCTCCGATCATGATTTTTGCAGTTGATACCAACTACCAGTTTCGATCCAGGGCTCGACATTAATGCTTATCTGCTTTTTGACCGGACCAGTAGCCTGATTAAAACCTCAGCCACAAAAAATTACTATGGAAGCATCGAAACGCAAGAATGATTCTGGTTTCATTAAATTCACTGCCTGTCTCTTTGTGAGAGACTTTAGGAGAAATCAAAACAAATGAGCGTTTATTATGTTTTTTTAATTTATAACATATCATAGAGTTAAGTAAATTACCTCGACCAAGGGAACTGTTTTGCTGAATATTATCATGATTGCAATGTTAAATTGATTTTATAGTTCAATAAACAAGTAGTTAATATTAAGTTAACTAATATTTACTTCTTTACTCAGACAAGTGAATAACTGATTTACTTGTCCTATGGACAAGCACATGAAAAGGCTTAATGTTGAGCCCTGTGATCATTCATGTTTTGTGTCTTAGAAATGCACATTTGCCTCTAGTAGTGGCTTGAAAATAGTAAAACAGTAACATCTGTAAAAAATTGTAACAACCTCATTTTTTATATGGTAAAATGTAAATATATTAAAAAAATTTAGTCTGACTGATTGAGATTTAATAAGTTAACCATTGGTCGTCCATAGTAGCATATATTTAGATCATGATGACCACAGTTAAAACCACACATAAACATGGTAAATGTAGATATGGTATTTCTATGAAAAAACTTTAGTCTAAATACATTTAGTATAAATGCACAAATGTTATAGCTTACACACACACACACACACACACACACACTGTAATTAATTATATTCCATTACTCCTTTAATACATTTAATCCATGTCTACATTAAAGCTGCAGTCCGTAACTTTTTTCGGTTAAAAATGATCCAAAATCAATTTTTGAGCAAATACATAACCAGCCAATGTTCAAAACTATCTCGTTAACTTAGCCCGATTCACAATGGTAAGCTTGTAATAATCTTTCGTAATTCAAATGGTACCGGTGGGTTTCTGCGGGAAATTCGAGCATGCCGCCATTCGTCTTTGCATCAATATTAGTTATTCTATGCCGCACGGTAAATCAAGACCTAAACAATCGATCCAATCCAAGCACACTCCAGCTATAAAACAGGCTACGACTGGTCTCAAGACTTTCAAAATGACGTTGGAAAACACTGCGCCATGATTGCAACGCGATCAGATCCCCAAAGTCCAATAGCTTTAGCCAAGCAGCATGTCATGTTAGTCCATGAGGATGTCAAGATTATTTTGTGTGTAGGCTTGTTTGAATCGGGACAACCTGCTCTAAATAAAGCTGTGTTTACTAATGTTTCACGAAGATACAAAGCAGAACGTGGCGCAAAAGCCTCATATGTATACTGCTTACATGAGCACCAGTTTTACGCCAATAAATTGCAACTGGTTCGTGAGATCGGCCAAATATTGTGATTACCGATCGAGTCATAGAATGTGATTATTGACCGATACCAATCTGTGGCTGATAGATTGGAGAATCTCTAAATAAGAATGGTAATAATAATACATTTAAGACATGTTCAGTAGTTTTGGACAATATCTGTGTTTGTTGCACACAAATTACATTCCCATTTTTGTTTCGCCTGTTTAAAGTAAATAAATCATTCTGCTTGATTCATTTGAGGCCTGGTGTTGGGTCAAGCTAAAAGTTTGAAATAATTTTATATGGAAAGGCATGCCCCCGTTTCCAGTGATTGGATATGTGGGAGGCATGGCTCAATTTAATGTCAACCGGAAAACACGCTCCATGAAATCCCTGTAAGGATCACAGGAGTTGTGGTTCCCCTTCAGCCCAGTTTGTTATGGCCTGAAGGAGCAGATCACATGGCAGATTTCACATTCTTGAGGGTTTCAGCAGACAGTCATCCAGACAATCTTCCTATGATGCCCAGAATGAGGGGTGGTGGCCTGACTCTTGAATATTATCAGGCTTTTTGGACTTGACCTCTCAGAGCAGCCATGTGATTCTTTAATCTTCGCCTGGACACCCTGAGCCTCTTCATCTTCATGGCTTTCCTCTTCCTTATCCGTCATTTGAAGGGTTTGAAGATGAAATTATTAATGGTGTCGCAAACTCTCTTTAACCATCATAAATATGTGAGTAAATCTTTAGCAGAATCGTTCAAACTTTAGCTGTTTTTACATGTTTCTGGATGGAACTTGAAGCTTTAGAGTTCTAGACTGTTCTAGGTGTTCATAGTAAAACAAAAACTTCATGGCCTTGAAGTTCTTCCAACTAATTGTAAAGCGAATATCATCTTTCATGGTTGAATAATAGGGTGGAACACAATGCATTGGTCTTTTTTTATCATACTGTACAAATTGCAGTAAATCAATGGTGTTTGAGTGTAAATGCTATACAGAAACACTACTATGATGCAACAATAATTAAAATAATAATAAGTAAATGCAAAATAATTGAGCAAATTGTGTGTAGTTGTCATGAAAATAATGTCACAATGCAAAAAAATGGCAATGGTCTTAAAAACATTAATTTTCTTAAGTGCAGTTTCTTAAATTGTTCTATTAATTTTGGGTTACAATATGTTTTGGACATGTTCTTAAGATGTTTTGTTACATTCAACCAATGAGGTCTACAGTCTTACAGGTCAGAATTCACACACACACACACACACACACACACACATTTTAAGGAAGTGAGCAGAATAGACTGTGCATTTATTTCCCATTCTGAACATGCTGGGGATTTCCTGCAGTGAGATACTCAACCAAGACTGGCTCAAAAATACAACTGTGGGTGGAAATGTCTAGATGAAATCAAGATATCTTTTCCTCAGATAAATGAATTTCTTCTTCATCAGTCAGTCAGAGGAAAGTTTCTTGTTAATTGCTTTGCCTCCTCACAGTCTGCCTCTGTTTACTTGGATACGGTCATGTTTACTGTACATTGGAGTGTCTTGAATTTAATTTCATTTTCAGGATTCCTTAATGAGTTCAGCTGAATTTTTCAACTGATTGGACAAAGAGTGAAAGAAGAAGAAAGGCTTTTTTTGTCTGTCTGTGTGAGTGGTGAGTGAATGTGAATGGCGTTTACCTGTGTAAAGTGGTGCTTGTATCTGAAAAAAAAAAAAACTCACCAACACAATGGTGTGGGCATTGATATACAGTTGTTAAGACATTCAGAGAGTTTTTGAGACATTGCTATGCAGTTACCAAGGTGGTTGCAAGGTGGCTGCATAGTAGCTCATGTCAAAAGTAACGACCTCAAGTCTCTGATATACCTCAGGCCCCTCTTCAGTGTAAATCTGATCACTTAGTGCAGCTTGATGAGGAACTTTTCTATCGGAAGTATCATTCATGTCACTCTGTGGGATGGGTTATACATCAAGGTTTAAAGGCCTGTTCACATCAACACAAATGTTTGTGATTTTTCTGTTAAGACCAATGCATTAAAAAAAAAAAAAAAAAAAAAAAACAGCAGAAGGACTTGGTGTGGTGAGTGATTATATTAAAGCAGAAATACAGCGGTTACCCTGGTTAATATATGCAGCACTGCACAGTTTTCTGTTTCTAAGCTAATTGTGACAGAAGGATGTAAATCAAACAGTATTTACATGTTTTCAAACACCTGTTCAGATATTTGTATTCACTATGGCAGTGGTTCCCAACCTGTGGTCCGCGGCCCACTAGGGGGCCGCAGTGATCCTCCAGGTGGGCCGCGAGATAAATTAAAATTAATTTAAATATATTACTATAATTCCTTATTTAATATGTTACATTTAATACATTAAATTAATAAAAAAAAAAACATTTAAAACCACGCACTCTCTCGTATGTATTCTGTGATTGTTTTGGTTCAGCCCAGGTCGTTCTCATCGTGCTGCTGTGAAATACAGACTGAACGGTGGCTGAAAACGTTTGAAAAAGAAAACCTGTGTCGCTAAAAAGGTTTGATGGATGACGATAGTAATGAAGGTAAAGACGATTACAGTGGCATACATTAGGAATGCACGAGTCCGCAATTATTGATGCGCAAACAAACCGTGCATGTGCGCTCTCGACTCACCGATCACTATAACATCATATTTCTGCATGAACACTGTTCAATATATCCGCATAGTTGTCAAAATTAATGTACTGTGAGTGTTTTATAACGGATGCTCGCCGAACAAGCGTGTTTTGGAGAAGTTTGAGAGGATCAGTGGTGTTATATGTATTATATGTCAATAATTTTAAATGGATCTGCATAGTTTTTAAATTCAGTCCTTTGGTATCTCCCTGTGGTCTTATTTGGTATGGCAGGTTGACTTGTGCTTATTTAAGTTACTGTATTACTGAGCAAAGTAGGTACTTTTAAGTTGTAAAGAATGTCTGCAAAGTATGTTTGCAAAAAGAACTAAAGGTTTAAATCTATCTTGAGTTTCTTTAAAGAACTAAAAACATGGGGTTGAAAAGTAATAACACTAAAAATACAAATGTTTTTTGTGTATTTAAAAAAAAAAAAAAATGGGCGGTGGGCCATGCCATGTTGATTCAGAGAGGAGGTGGGCCTTGGCCTAAAAAAGGTTGGGAACCACTGCACTATGGTGTTTATTAAATAACACCAAATACAAGAGTACAGTGACAAGAGAAACGCTTCTGGATTCTTCCTCTGCTATTCACTCTTGCTTAGCAAAGCAGTCTGTTTGTGAGCACCACCAAGTCACCGTTTTATGTAACGGCAGCAGCTCTGGGCATGTGACTAAATGCGAGAATCATATTGGTTGGCCAGTTTTCTTCTCAGTGAGATGGAAATGAGATAAGATCATTTCTCTGTTAAAATAAATAAAATAAAGTCTGTTGCATTGACAGCATGCAAATGTTTGTGCTGGTGTGAACAGACACATTAACTACCACTCATTCAAAGTAAAACATTTATTGCACCGAATTTTCACACCGAAGAAGTACAATAACTACAATGATAAAGATATCACTGTAATAATTTGATTTTCCAGCTGATGAACGATAAAAAAACATTGACAGCCAATCAGAATCCATCCTGCTTTAAAGCACTCAATCATTTTAAAGCTGGAGATGACAAAAACTGCAGCTCGCTTATAATGAACAGGACGTTTTATCATGCGTTGATGTGGACGCTAATATAGTTATTGTTATAGTGATCTTTAGGTATAATTCTTGGTGAGAACAGACCTTCAGTGCTTAGGAATTGGGGTTGGTTCAAATCACTAATCTTGAGTATAGAGTAGTCAAGCTTGTATTGGCAAAATGCCACTATAAATTAGGTTTATAATGAAATAAATACAGCTTTGCAAAGTTCAAAATATAATCCGGAGAGAAAATGTAAGCTGAGCAAAAGTAGTTATTAATGCTAATCCTGTTTAGTTCAACCCCCACGTCCTTTGACATTTCTAAAATTCCTTTTCTCCGTATGTTCCCACTTTTCATGTCGTTCTTTCTCTTTATCTGTTTCTTTTTGCCCCCTCCTGCCTCTCTCCTAGGAAGTGGAGTTTGGGACACATATGGCTGTGTATGATGAGAATATCCTAAAGAACCCTTTTTACCTGGCCCTGGAAAAACACCGACCGGACCTGTGCAGCAGGGTGGCAGAACTTCATGGCATTGTGAGTCACCCACTTCCACATTTCTCAGGATTGTATGCGTTTTATCGGTAATGCTGTTTAAGTTCTTACTTATTTAAACAGCCTTGAAACAGAGCAAAAGTGAATGTTGTTTGTGTGTCGATGACTGAAACGATGAACGGATTTTATTTGTGAAACAGAATTAGTCATGTATTCGTTCATGTGACTGTGGTCAGTTCACATGCGGCCAGAAAGAGGTTCTGTGTGTATGAACTGATTCTTTTATGTTGGGAGATGTTAGAAGTTCTGCTAATCAGATGAAATGACAGTGCTCTATGCTGTCTTGAGGTCATTCATCAGTGCTTTAAATGAATACTCCTAAAAATGATTAAGTGAGCTGTGTTTTAAATGCTGATAAATGTGAACATGTGATGCACATTCTTTTGTATCATGTTGTTCTGTTGCGCTGGGTATCAGCTCATCTGTGATTTTATTTTGGCTGCAGCCTTATGTGTGTGACCAGATCGCAGCTGTGCTGATATTTAGACCAACAACACAATTACTAGTTAAGGCCCGAGCACCGATGGTGTGAGGACTCTATTGTAATTGCTGTCAATTATTCTTCTTCTCCAAAATGAATCGCATTTTTGAGGGCCTAAACATGCTTGAAAACTCGTGAAACTTTGCACACGCGTCAGAAGTGGTGAAAATTTGCGTCTGATACGGGTGTGGCAAAATGGCTCGATAGCGCCACCTACAAAATTTCAATTAAGCGCTCTTCACGCTACGTTTCACGTACAGGTATGAAATTCGGTAGACGGATGTAACAGCCCAATACCTACAAAAAAGTCCTGGGGTGCAAAATCTGAAAACCCAACAGGAAGTGAGATATTTTGAATTTTCTCTGCAAAATTTTTGCAGTTTTTGCCATTTCCAGACGATGTACTTTAACGAACTCCTCCTAGAGCTTTAATCAGATCAACATCATGTTTGGTCAGTCTAATCTAAAGGCCTTTGTGATGTTAAATTGCGAAGATCTTGAGTTTTCGCTGAAGGGCGTGTGTGTGGCGGCCTGACAAAATTCGATATTTTGCCATGAAACAGGAAGTTGTTGTAACTAGGGTATATGATGTCCGATCTGCCCCAAACTTCACATGTTTTATTAGAGACCTGGCCTGAAGACATATACATGGCAATATTCAGTTACAGTCATAGCGCCACCTGTGGACAACAGGAAATGACATGTTTTACACTGTGATTACCTCAGAGAAACACATTTAAACATGCCATGAAGTACCAAACATGCTAGAAACACATTAAATCATGCAACACTTGGCTGAGTGCTAAAGTATGTGATAAACGCCACAAAACATGTCTGATCTGCTCCAAACTTCACATGTTTGATAATAGCATAGACAGTAAAAGAAATGGACACAGCGACCCCATTGGAACTCAATTGAGACAAGTGAAGCCCATTTTTAGCGATTTTTAGCACTTCCGTTTCTGACGCGCAGACTCAAACTAAGCTTGATGACGTCACCAACCTGTCTGACAGATGTAAATCTGTGCGTGCAAACTGCCATCGTTAATCTTGCAGAGACGGCGAGCTTGAGCGGGGAGTTCTTTGGCGTGAGTGAGCAGGAGTAAGTATTCTGATGAATTATTTTGTATAGTATTTTAAAATGTAACGCCAGTACGCCATATTAAGTTAATGCATACTATTAAGAAGTTATGTAAAATTATGTTCAAGAACTGATATGAATTCATACCAAATAGTTATTTAACAGCCCAGGGATCGAATATTTAAATATAAT
Source organism: Culter alburnus (assembly GCA_028476615.1). Taxonomy (NCBI): domain Eukaryota; kingdom Metazoa; phylum Chordata; class Actinopteri; order Cypriniformes; family Xenocyprididae; genus Culter; species Culter alburnus. Next base: position 128,456 of record JAOTNS010001300.1, read on the forward strand.
TAATTTTTGATGCACATGATGTTGTATAACGTTAATGGGCGCCGAATATAACCACAAAATGGCATTAACTGTTATCTACACATCTACATCGCAAGAGAAATGGACGAATCAGTCATATAAAAAGTTATTCAGTAAATCGCTTGGACAAACGTCTGCTTTGGCCTGTTAATAACATATAGATAATAAATGGACAATAACGAATGTCACCAATAACATCTATAACTAATGGTTGCCCTTTTAATTTTTCTTTCCTCATAGGTAAAAATACAACTTTTCTTCTGCTAACACCAGAAAAAAGAAGAAAAAAAACTAAACCATTCAACCATTAAAACATTCATCTTCAAGCGTAGATCTGTAAATAAATAAGGAACGTTAACCGCGATTGACATTGAGATTTTCTTACACTGCCTGTATAATTTCCTGATAATTTCTCCATTCCCCGTCAATATACCGGCCGTTACCCATACTTCATTATTTAATGAAGTAGATAAATTATTAAAGTTCGTGGATAAAGCTACTTCATATGTATTCACTTGCCACATACCGAATTATTTCCAATTCCCCAAAAACGTTGTTGAAATATTTTGTCCCGTTGCTTTTATGGACTCTATATCTATGGGCTTCTCTCTTGACGTCTCCCCGATTGCCTGCGAGCTTCTCCTCCTGTCCGTACGGTAATTTCTCTACTGTGCGACAGAGAGTCGAGTGGTTATGATGCAATCGTTAGCCTATTTTTACAAAAACTGTTTCTACGGGGCCATAATGTAACATAGAAGGTAATGGAGCCCTTTATACATTGTCGTGTATCTTTAGAAATAAATAATGGACAAATGGAGTCTTTAAACGCCTCAGATGTAAAGTTATTCGCTGTCAAAGTGACGCCAAAATGAATGGGAGTCAATGGGATGCTAACGCAAGTGAAGTTCTGCTACAAGATGGTGGCACACGGCCGACTTCAACTTCCGGTCGACTTCCTTCCCACTTGGATAATAGTCCTGACCTGAAGACATGTACATGGCAGTATTCAGTAATAGTCAGAGTGCCACCTTTTGGCAGCAGGAAGTGTGGCACGTCAAAATGACTTTGCCATATTTCTCCTGTATGTACTCTCTTACATGCATGACGCCCACTATTCACTGTATTCCTAAGGTCACCGGGTGGCGGTGGCCCCGGGTGCGAGGGCCCTTTCAATGCTGCTTGCAGCAATGTGATATTGCTTTTTTACCACTGTTCAATAATTAGGAAGGTAATATTTAGTTACTTAAAGTTAAAGTTAGCCTACTTTCTCTATTTTTGCTCCGCCAATGGAAAAGTTTATGCACAACTTTTATAAATTTTGAAACCTAATATTTTATGGGTAGAATAAAACGTGACAATATATTGAGCTTGTGTTTACTTAAGCCTGTATTATTTATAAAATTTAACCAAAATCCATAAAATTAAAAAAAATAAATAAATAAAAAAAACCACGAACTTTGGCTTAATGGAACTGGGTATGCAAAAATGTGAACTCATTTCTGGGTTTTAGGACTCTTTCCGGTAACACTCTGTGATAATATTTCCAAACAAAGCCAAAACTGCATCAACCGTTGTGTAGAGTGACGGTAAAACGTCCCAGTCAGGCCTCCAGACTAACATTTGAGAGCAGTAGCACCAGTGCCACTGAGTTCTACAGATGGGGGATTGTAGTATAATTTTTTTATTGGCATATTTTGCTAAAGTTACATTTGGCGCTATGGCTCTGTTCTAAATTCCCCGTCTTTTTCATAAGCTCCATGAAAGCTAAGACCGGGAACAGAAGCAGCATCTGGGGACAACCTCCCACTTTTTTAACTGGGGGAGCAGCACAAAATCCCCCTATTGAGAACAGAGCATGCATCAATGACAACAGAATGACACTTATTAAAATAAACACAAGTTTAAGGAGGAGCTGGGGAGGAGGGGGTTGCAAGCAGCGTGCAGTGGAAGCAGCCAAGCAGGCAGAGAGATGGAAGCTGCGTTTAAGTAATGCGTCTTATTTGAGAGTTGCCAATTGAGTCCATAGAAATCGGATCAGCTGATATGAGTGGGGTTTGAATTTGCAAATCAGCTGATAGCGGAGCTTGACTATGAGGCCTGCCTGAACTAATGCAGAATTCTTGATTAATTAAAAGAAAACCTAATGTTTTGCATTAAGTACAGTTATTAATAATATTACATGTATGTTTATTGAGAATTTGACGGTAAAGCACTGAGATTGAACTGAGATGCAGATAAAATGAACTTTTATTATCAAAAACGATCCTAATTTTTATAGGGATAATGTAAATATTCTACTCTTATTAAATGTACCATTGTTTTTCTAGCATCATTCTGAACTGACCAACGGCTTCAGTGATTATAAAAAGAGTGCTCTTTACTTGCTTTCTGTGTAATTCAGTCCCAATTTGAAGAAAAGTTTTTGTTTTTCATGAGACTTTGTGACTTCCTACTTTTTCCATATATTAGGGAGTGAAAAAGTCAATAAGCGCTCCTCTTCCGCCATCTACTGGTTATAGTGGTAATTGCATGTCTTTTTGTTTTTCTTAAATAAAAGTGTTTATTTGCCACAAAGTGTTAGTTTTCCTACATCTTTAAACTTTCAATTTTACAAATCATCACATTAAAAATAACAATAAAATTTGATAATATTTACTTTAGTTTCGATTGCCGCTTGATGTTTCTCATATGGCAGCTCTTATCATTTGGGCAAAGTGGTGGCGGCACAAGTGCGACCTCACAAATATATAGGCATGAAAAAAGGTCGCAAAATGTGACCATTTGGTCACAGTCTGGAGCCCTGCCAGTGCTGTTGGACTGAATAGCACTCTTGGAACATTGCTCGACCAATCAGAACCGAGGATCAGAACTAACTGTATAATACTGTCCAATTGAAGTTTCTGTGTTGCCTGACAGCAATAAACCGCTTCCAGTTAGACTAATGAACTATATTACTCAGCGGGAGAATTGTTGATTTGATTATAGACCTTAGTCAGGCTGTATTTTTTGCGAATGAAAACGAGGCTGAAGGATAGGCATAGTCTTTACAATGACGTGCACTGTATAAAGATCCTTTTCAAAACAAAGTGGTAAAAACATTGCTTTATTATTTTAACATTATTTACTCACCCTCCTGTTTTTCTTAATCCATATGACTTTTTCTTTTATGAACTCAAAAGAAGCATATAGGGACAATATATCAAGCTCAAAGAGGACAAAACACACCATAAAAGTAGTCCATATGACTTGTGTGCTGTTTTCCAAGGCTCCTGAAGTCATAGTAAAGCTTGTTATAAGTTTGTTTGTGCTTGATCAATTCAATATATACATCCCTCCTTTATTTTAGATCCTGGTACCGTGTTGTGGAAGTTTACCAACGGGCTCTTTTACAGCAGCTCGGTTTGACGAATACGTACTTCAGCCTGCTGAACAGGGTTACAAGACGCTAGATGGAAAGGTGTGTAAAATCCCACATGTAATCTCGCAGAAGTCCATATATATATATATATATATATATTATATATATAATATATATATATATATATATATATAATATCTCATTCAGAGATGAATTTCAGGATGCTGACTGTAACTGACTGACTGCAGCTGTTTTGTGTGATGTGTCTTTTAGGAAGTGTCTATAGACAATAACCAGGTCCGTCTGGGGGAAGGGTTTCCCAATCCAACCTCTGTCCCCATCCTGTTTGAGGAGACTTTCTACAATGACAAAGAGCAGGCCTACAGCATATTATGCATCACAAGACCCTTCAATTCTGACCACAGCCCTGGTAATTTGATTGTAATAGGTTCAAGCTAAAGGTGTAGTTATATTAGCCAAGAAGATTTAGATTGATAATGCAGTGACTTTGCGTGAAAAGTTCCACAAACTTAAATCCGAATGGAATCTCTGTGGGATATTTCAATAAATTTCTATTGAGATCACTACATTTTGCCTGCTGAATTTCACCAATGTGACCACACTTCATCCTAACCAGATGCAATGCGTCAAGTATTTCTCTTTCCTCGCTAAATGTTGCTTGAGACTATGAAATTGCCAAACACAAGAAAAACTTTACAAAAATGAAATCCATGACGCAACTGATAAAATGTCTCTACACGCAATGACTGATTAAACAAAGAATGTAGATTAACATTTAGAGATCTAGTGATGTATTGCTTGACATCTTGTCTGAACATACCTGTTTAGGACAAAGCTAAACCATTACAGATGCCAGTGTTGTATTCATGTAAATGGTTTGTTTGCTGGACTGATTCATTTCATTTGATCAGCTGTTCAAAATGTATGAAGTTGGTGATTTTCTTTTTCTTTCACAGAGGAGCTGAGTTCTGTTTCTGCTCTGTACTGTCTGAAGAATATTGAGGAAGTAAGGGAATTCTTGGGCCGCCATGCTGAAAAACTGGACAAGTTTGTGGCAACCTTCTGTCAGTCCTTCAAAGAACAAGAGAGGAAAGGCCTACGACATCACATAGTGAGTCTCGGGTAAAACAAGAGCTTATTGATGCAGTTCAGTCAGTCTGCTATTTTATTCCAATATTTTCCGTAAATATTTCGTTTATACTTAGTTACTCTTCAACTAAATGTAATGGTACGCAAAATATGTAGTAGTGCGTAAGTCATTACTTATGTACTGTATGTCAAAACTAGGCTAAGTTGTGACTTACACACAGCTGGTGTAACCAGCCCCTGGTCTAAAGTAACAATATCATGGATTTAACCACATAGATATTGTTTTTATTTATTTATTTATTTTTTTCACCCAATCCTTTAGGACTCTGTAAATACCCTTTACACAAAATGTCTTCAGTGGCTGTTGAGGGATTCTCGTCTGGTAAGCTGTTTAAGAACGGATCATTCTAATACAGACTTTCTTGTGATGCTGATTGGGTAAAATGTCTTGATTTCAGAGGCTTTTGGCGAGACAGGAGATACAGATGACTCTACTCAAACAAGCAGTGGAGGTCAGTTAAAAACCAACCATTTTGTTGTTCTCTGCCTTTTAAACTTGTAACCTTGAGTTAATTTGTCATTTCTTTCCTCCGTTTTCAGATGTACATCCATCATGGCATCCATGATCTACTCTTTAGTTATGTGGGGACTCTCGAAGCAAGTCGGGTACTGATTAACCATCCCATTAATTACCTCAGCTTCAACTTAATGTGTTTGTTTGTTATTTTGTTTATTGTTGCGGTCACAATGGGATCAGTTCTTAAATAACAAATTACATGAATTAAATCCGGATGTTGGGACAAAACGTATATTACCTTTTAATAATCACTTTTAATAATCCGTTACTATCAGGAAAAAACTATCAGAAAATAATTGCATGGCTTTAAATAAAGAACAAAGAAAAAAAATAAGTTTTAAAAGTTGGTCATCGCTGAAGCTGCATTTTATTTTCTGTTATTAAATTGATATTTGTCTTGACAGGATGCAGCTTTCAACAAAACAACACGATCCTTACAGGATCTGCAGCAGAAAGAACTTGGTGTGAAGTCAGAATTCAGGTAAATTATCATATCTTTGTATGTATGTCTTTTCATTTAGTGTTTGCTCAGCCAAATTACTTTAGTTTGATATTTTGAGTGTTCAGACAGCTGAAATATCCTGTAGAGTAAATTTAAGGACCTGAGGCATTTTTTTTAGAGACTAGAATATCATAGAGACAAATTGTGAAAAAATAAATTACTGTGAAAAAATGAAAAATGTCACTTCTCTCTCTTGTAGTATAAATATTCCTCGGGCTAAGAGGGAATTGAGTCAGCTGAACATCTGTACATCTCCTCTGCAGAAACTGCTCTGCATAAGGAAAGTTATTTTAACCATCATGCAGTCAACCAGACGCCGAGATACAGGTGTTGTGACCACAACCGTTACTTTCTATCAAAACATTCTGTATTTACTTCATGGTATTACCATGGTACTTTCAATTTTGCTACTGTTTAGGAATACCATGGTAAATTAATCTTGTAATTATTCAGCACCATGATGAACTTTGCCCATCATGGTGTTTGTGTGAAGGTTTGTCTAAATTTCCTCTTGCAAACAGAGCTCCTTCTGCATGGCTCTTGTAACCGGATTATCCAGCTTGCGCTCATTCTTAAACAGTTAGTCCTCTGTTTCAACTTAGTTTTCATGCAGCAGAGCCCTGGCAGAGCAGCAACACTTCCAGTATGTGTAAACTAGAGGAATGCTCTCCTAATGTCTGTTTGTCAAACAGCTTGTTTAGTAATTTTCCCAATTTTGCCATAACAGAGCACTGAAGGCAGACAGAAAAACAGGCACAGGCGGTTCTTTCCATTTTTATACATGTGTTCAATGCTGCTTTTGTTCAGGAAAGTTTTTATTTAGAACTGTATTATGCCTTGTTATTTTTATGTTATTGAGATTGATAACAATATATATATATTGTGATATAGTTCTTTTTGTTATTTTATCTTAGTTGTTAATAGTAAGAACATAGATGCAAGTAACAAAAAATAGGACAAATACAATAAAACAGATACAAATGAATTAAACAATGCTTTAAGTTTCTCAGGTACAGGTTTGTATTTCTTTTGTTGTTTGATTAACATTATAGATACAGACAGCAGCAGGTATATTAGGCTGCTGTCACTTTAATACCTAGTGCACGTATTATGTTGACACACATCTGATTTTCTCTCCCAACCGTTTACATTCACTTAATTCATAACCACCTGTGTTTACATGAATTCTCATCAACACGGAAATATTTGGCGCTTTTCCACTGCATGGAATGGCTCGGTACGGCACGGTTCAGCTTAAATAATTCTATCTCGGTTGAAGTTCCAAGCTAGCCGTACCGATACTAAATGTGATGTGTAAACACTACAGATCACTGACTGGTCAGAGAGAATCGCCACTACCAGTATCATTGGATTTAAAACACAAGACACCAAACCTGCTAGATTTAAGTAGTTAGGATCATTTGTTCGCAAAGCAACTTTAAATGACTTGCTTTAAATGACTGTCGCATGCAACTTGAAAAAAGAAAGGGCTGTGTCGTCATTAGCCGCTCCACGGCTACCTCTCGTTGGTAGCTGAGGAGCAGATCCACGGCAGTAGAGGTGGCGCAACTATATGATCCGTCTATAATCCCACTCACTTTTGAAGCGGTACAAAACTGCAGTGAAAAAGCAAACCGAAAGTAAAGCGAGCTGAGCCATGTTTTGCTGAGCCGGGTGGAAAAGCTCCATTTGACATAATTGACCGTTCAAGCAAAATAAGTTGTGAAAGGGATCTGAATTTTTTGATCGCTTGCTGTCTGAGATAGGTGTTTTTCTGTATGCACACTTCAGGTGTGTGATAGCGTGTGAGTACTGCATTGAGTTCTTTTTTGAGGCTTATTGCACTTAACTCTTTTTAAAATCAAGCATGTCCCACTCCTTTTTGCTCATTCATGTATGTTGCTTTATCACTCCAACATGTCAATAGCTTTCAGCAGTCCTGCGCTGTGTGGATATATAAAGTTTGGCATGGCCAATGTGCCTGCAGGGAGTGGAAGCATTCATCACAGCAGTTTCAGGACAGTAGCTCCAGACCAGCAGTCTCAGACCGGAAGTTCGGGTGGAGATTATAGCATCATTAAGGTTAGGGTTATAGATGTGGTGAGGTTGGGCATTTGTTATAGTGGAGCTTATAGTTATAGTAAAGTTGGGGTGGGTTGGGTGATTGTCAGCTCCACCCTAACTTCCATTCTGAGGCTGTTGGCCTGGTGCTGTTGTCCTGAAACTGCTGTCACGTATAGCACTGAGGTTCTGCAGTTAGGCCTTGTCCCAAATGGCACACTTCATGCACTTACAGTCTTGTGGACTTACAGTGACTGCTGCGTATGTGTGTCCACTAAGTCCACGAGACCATAGGGTGTCTCATTTGTTATTTTAGATTTCAAAAGGGTGATGCTCATGAGCGCCCCCTTTGCAGTGGATAGCTGAAGTGAGCTCCACAGCAGACTTCTTCCTGACAGTTAAAGTGATGTTACGTCATGAAAGTGCGGACTCGTAGGAAGACCGCAAGTGTTTAGGGTGCCATTTGGGATGGGCTTACACATATCTCTTTGCCACATGGTGGCACAACTCAGGAAATATGACTTTTATTAAAACCCTGTCATTCTTAAAGTACTGGTACATGTAAAATGAGGAATCATACAGTTTTTAAAGGCAGGGTGTTGCGATACTTTGTAGTACCGGTATATTGCGCAACACTAATATTGGCAGTGACATACATTTTGTTTTGCTAAATGTTCTGCTTTAGTTGTTGTGGTGTTGATTCACATTGTTTGTAGATCAGAGATGCATTTTAAGTAATTGCAGAAAACAAAAAAACAAAAACAAATGTCACTTCTTTTTTTTTTTTGGCCCTGGAAAAATGACCAGCTAACAATTTCTTTAATCATTTCATCAGCACATGATGACTTTCATGTGAACAAGTACTAGTCAGGTGAAATCACTCTATCATTCTGAGTGGATCATAAGAGCAGACTGATTGCTATTAAAAGAGGGAAGAAGTGCTTCCAATCATTGTGCTCTTGTGTTAGCATTGGTTACCTCCAAAGAAAGACGTGCAGCCATCATCGCTTTGCATCAAAATGGCCTCACATGCAAGGAAATTGCTGCAAAGAGTATTGTACCTGAAAGAACCATTTACCGGATCATCAAGAACTTCATGGAGAGAGGTTCAACTGTGGTGAAAAAGGCTTCAGGACATCCACAAGTGTCCAGCAAACACCAGGACTGTCTCCTCCTGAAGAATCAGCTACTGAATCACCACCAGTGCAGAACTACTTAATATTGAAAGCAGAGAGTCTGAATGCACAGTGAGGCCAAGACTTTTGGATAATGGCCTGGTGTCAAGAAGTGCAGCAAAGAAGCCACTTATCTCCAATAAAAACAATTAGGGCCGATAAAAACATTTATCACCTACAAAAACTGAAGCAACAAATTTTATGAAACACAAAATTTATGTCATTGCCAATACTTTTGGCCTGAGAAAACACTTATTGTAGCAATCTGGTGGACTAAACGTGTCTGTAGAGTAAGATAGGACAATCTTGAAAAGCTCTGAAAAGTATGCATCAGAAGTTTTGTGATGACCTGATTTGATTTCTGTCTCTTTCAGCGGTGAGCATTGAGGCCATGTGTGCTGATGATCTTCTGTTAGTCATTCTTTATCTGCTAATCAAAACAGAAATTCCTAACTGGTGAGTGTTATATTCTCTGCATCATAGTCTCAAGGAAAGTGATTGTATTGTTAATTGAATGTTTTTAACAATATGTTGATTGCATTCATTATATAGAGAGTGTTGATGATATTCTGACTTTTTCTTCAGGATGGCAAATCTGAGTTATATGAAGAACTTCCGCTTCCGTAACTCCAGTAAGGATGATCTGAGTTACTGTCTTACTTCGTTTGAGGCTGCTGTGGAGTACATCAGCCAGGGGAACCTCACCCAGATCACTCTGGTAAGAGCCTCAGTGCTAACATAATGCTTGTGAAAATCAAAGTTTGGTTCAATTTCTAATAGTGACGATGACCTAACATCTGATGGGCTGCTGAGATCAAAGTTCTCTTCATAATTCAGCAACAAGGGGTTGAAGGAACAACCCACCCAAAAATTCAGAAAGCTTACACTGCTCTATTCCACAATACAAGTGGGGTGGGCGATAAACCAGTAGAAATTTGTGAACCTATAGAGATTTGGGATTATGTTTCAGTGCTAAGCCCTCACAAAGATTTATTATTTACATACACTTTGGTCTTGTGATTTAAAAAAACAAGCGATTTTTAAACCGTTTAAGCGCAATAAGCCATGAAAAAAGAATTTAGTTCAGTACTCTCATGCTGTCTGAGAGGAATTTTGTGCACGCACACAAACCATATTTTCTGCAGTATTTCTTATTTCTCATAAATATACCTACCTGAAAATACTGATTTATCCAATTGAATTGATTCTCATTTTCATGAAAAGATATTGATTTTTAAATCCCAGCATTATTTGTAGAGTGCATGCCATCCAAAATCACAATAGTCTTGGCTTTCAAATTCTGTCAATTTTATAACAAAATTCAAACAAATACCATTTTGGCAGTCTTTAATGTGGCATGAACCAATCAACCGCGGCACAGAGAGACATAAATTCAAGCAAAAATAACTTTAAAGTGATATACAGTTGTTATCGTGAAATAAAATTACTCATATTGTGTTCATTGTGGTCATATCGCCAAGCTCTAAATGCAAGTGAATGGGGAATGCGGTCAAGCTACAAAAATAGTCTTGCAAAATAGTGAAGAACTTTTTAAGTTATATTCATTTAAATAGCAAGATTAACTTTAATTAATTGAACTTTTTATATGAGCAATTGTTTTGAATATTTGGAAGTCCAACCACTGCAGGGTTTAAACCTAAAACGTTTTAGGCACCAGGCCCAATATTTGACCAGTAGTCAACAGCACCCCATGTAACCTTAAACAAGGGTACTTGATCCCAGAGTCTGATTGTTGGTGGATTTGTGCTGTGGTCCACAGGGGTCAGGAGACAGACTGTCCTTCAGACAGAAGGTGGACCTGCTGTCCCAGAATGCTACGCCTATAGATCAACTGTTTGAGGTGAGCACCACTATTTATGCCATGCCTTTGGCTGTATCAACTTTACCCCCACCCCCCCATGTTAAGTAATATTACATTTAGATCTCATAGTAAGAGCTTTCACGAAAAGCCAAAAACTGTTTCTCGTAATTCACCTGCACACCTAAAGCAGGTGGTGTCAGATGGTGGCATAAGCCTTATTTTTGGCTGGATCGAGAACAGGAAGTAAAACCTTACACTAGTTTAGATGCAAACAAGACGAGTGTCTCAAATTGGTTCTTGATGGAATAAATATATGATTTACGAGAACATTAGCAGTGAGCATTGATACTAATGTATGTTTGTGTATGGGCAGCACATTGTGAGCGGAAATGAGGCAGAGGTTCAGCGTTTGCTGAGTGAAAGCGAGAGTGAAGAGGACGGGAGGAAGTTATGTCACCCGCTCTGTTCCTGTGACGCCTGTGACCTCCACATCTCAGGGTAAGTACTGACAGACTAGCAAACATATTTATCATCCTGGTGCTTGTGAAGGTCTCAACAGGTAAAAGAAGGTTCATTCAATTAAAGGTCCAACATATAGGAATATTTTAGCTGTGTTCCTGTCTGTCATGAGTTAGCAATTAAGTAGGCCTAGCTAGCACTCTCGGTTGTAATAACCCCATCCGAAGTATCTGCACATTTTGACATGATGCGCCACAACTATTTGAGGCTGTTCACACTGGACACACCAAAGTAAACGTTATAAATGGGAACATTTGTCTTTCTGAAAGATTGCATGAGGATACTGTATGGTATTGAAGTGTCCATTGTAGCACGTTGCATTGCAGTGCCTCGTTCTCTTTGACGTGTCCATGACCATGACCTTTGAAGGTCTAAGGGGCCGTTTACATGACACCTTTTTCGACTAAAAATGGAAAACTTTTTATGCGTTTTGGCCATTTATTTACAACGACAATACGTTTGGAGGCCTGAAATTGCAAACTTTTGAAAACGGGTTTTGAAGTGCAAGTTTTTGAAACATATCGTTGTTGTCCCGTGTAAAATTTGTCAAATGGTAACGTCATGTGAATGCGTAGATGTGCTCAGTCTATAAGTAACATCGCCAACTACTGGCCTGACCTGAATAATACAGCGTTTTTATCGGTGTTGTGAAAACGTACTCTTAATGCAGCAAAATTTATCTTGCAGTCCTGTACCCGAGCGGATGTCTTTCCTATGTACTTATCAGTCATGATCTTACAGCACTAACACCCTCTGGCTCCACCTGCTACAGTAGCCAAGCCCCAACTCACGCTATTGTTGAACTGGAAATTATGACAGATCTGAGCAACGCTCTTATGTTCAATGGTGCCTGGGGGGCTTAATGTTTATACTTTTAGGGAGATAACCCATGAATGGCCTACAAAGTAGTCAATGAACAATAAACTAGATTAACAATGTATTTAAACATAAATCATACAATCTCTTGAATACAAGTCATTTTAGTAAATGAAGTTTCTCTCATTCTTTGGCTCAACCAATGACTGTTTTGTATAATCAATGATTTTATTCAAAGGGCTATATGTTTTCAGAACCCCTTGTTATTAGTGACACACCGTGGCCGTTGATGAACTGCAGCAGAACTTGTGGCCCATGCACATCCGTACAAAGGCTGAACGCGATTCAAGGCCCCGATGAACTCACAACAATTTCTTTTTCATTCTTTGCTTAGAGTAACAACATTGGAAATACCTTTGCAGCGATTCACTGTTAATGAACATCCCTGCCCCATCCATGCTGCTGAGAACGACGTTTAGGAAAATTAAATGTGCTCATGTTTTCTCAAAACAAAATCAACACAACAAAAATGACATGGTGAGAAACCAGCAGTTGAGAAACATATTATGAATGGGATTTGTTTGAAAATTCTCTTTGTGTTTGTGAGGTAATGCATTTACAACTGTTATAAGTTATTTAAAGGAAGTACTAGACACTATATAACTGTTTAGATTTTATTATTTAAGGCTTCTATTTCTGAGCAGATGTTTGGGTGTTGCACATATATTTTTCCTAATACATAAATAAGTAGCTTGACCAGAGTTCTTGTATGGAGAAGAGTTTTTGAAGGTAGTAGTAGCACAGTTCTTCAGCAGTGATGTCGGCCTTCAAAGAACCGTAACCCAAAGTTATGTCTGACAGAGCTTATACATGAAACAACGGGCTACACAACAAAGAACACTGTTAGGACCTCCACAGAGATCGATCTACCCTGCAATCTATTCTGAGCAATGCTGTTTCTTTGTCATTCCACCCATCATTCTGTCAGTGTGGGCCATTTGGTTCACCCCTTTACAGACACAGATAGAGTTGATTGCATCTGAGGCACAGTCACAGTGTAAATGCATCTGACTAAAGTTGACTGAAAATACACACAATCTTTCAGATCTGGCTATGTGAGAATATAGTTTGTTTAATCATATAGTTTATAGTTTAATATAATTTAATTAATCCCTTTTCTTTGCATGACACATTGAGATTACAGTACAGAATGGCTCTTTTGGCTTTATTAGTTAAAGGTGCTAAAGAGGATGTTTTGTTTTTACATTTTGCAATATTACTTGAAACTGTCAGGAGACGGGAGTAACAACTGCAGATTATGAGTTACCTGCAGTGAGTCCGACATAATGAATCCACTAACACAACACAGCGAATGCCGGTGGTAAACACTCGTGTTCCAATACTCGTGCACGAGTTTTGGGAGGCGTTCCCACGAAAGGAGGGGGGTTGTTCTTACGCATGCGCTCATTTCAAAAACTCAGTAACAGTCTTTGGTTTCTCAGTCGACGAAAAGATCCTCTTTAGCACCTTTAAGTGAAGTGTCATGTAGCCAAGTATGGTGTACCATACACTGAATTTGTGCTCTGCATTTCACCCGTCCAAGTGCACACACACACACACAGCAGTGACTATTGAACACACACACACACACACACCGTAAATACAGTGAACAGTGGCCATACGTTTTTGCTGTGGCGCCCGGCGAGTGATTGGGGGTTAGGTGCCTTGCTCAAGGGCACCTCAGTTGTGGGTAATGAGAGTGGAAAAGAGCGTTTCGGGTTACATGTCTGACTCTCTAACCCAGGGCTCGTCAACTGGTGGCCAAATCCGGCCCGCCAATCATCTTCATCCGACCCAACCTCCCTCCTCCTCTTTTCCTGGTGGTGCGGCTAAATTTGGTTAGATACGTGACCGCAGTGGCGCCTGCAGCTGTACAGCTATATACGCAATATATACGCACTGTTCGCACCACGCACGCTCCTCCGACTGACCTGAGAAACGTTTTCCGTGCGAATATTTCAGCAGTTATTATGTGTGTCCCATATTTCTGTCGACTGAACCAGCAATACCAATCATTCGTGAATTAATCATTCTTTTGTCTCGATTCTTTCTTTTCCGTGAATTGGCCAAACGTGCTTGCATAACGATCTGAAACGATTTAGATTCGTTCAGACTGCTCTGTCACTGTATCATCTGAAGTTGTTTCTCAGTCAATAACAAAACAGAACAAATAGCGCTGTTTTCAGGTTTTTCACTAGTTTGCTTTGAACTACGCAGCACACCCCGGTGGATAACTTCTCAGTTACAAACGACAAATCACTCGATGATTAAACTAGTTTTAAATCGGATGAAACAGGAAAACAGGAGAAACGTGCCATGAATGAAGATAGAAGACTTTTAAATCCCAAATTCACCACCCTTACAAACATTTACCATGACTGAACTGTAGTAAATTCCCATGGTTTGTGGAAATGTGGAATATTTATATTGAAAAGTATATTATAGCCATTTATATTGTAATATATTTATTAGGTAGGTAGGGGAATATATAATTCATGTCTTTTTTTCACCTGTGTTTAGGTGTTTTTTTTTGTATGTCTATATAACATATCATAATATAATATCATTTGACAGTGGTAGTGAGTATCCATGTATGGTTTCACCTGTGGTTACTAAGTCTCACTGTGAGAATATTTAATTTAAGCTTAATAATTATAATAAAATAATTCTTACCAATAAGACCATCCCCCACCCCACCCCAGGCCCACCTCAACTTTTTGATTTGATAATCTGGTCCTCACATGAAACTACTTGAAGAGCCCTGCTCTAACCATTAGGCCACAACTGCCCTTACATGTTAGATTATCCTATTTCATGTGTCACACAATGGAAAAGAGAAACGAAAACATCACATCCTTTGGATTTTCCTGGCAAAAACATCCCGAGTTCACATATAAATCAGCCTACAGGCTTTCATAAACAAACTAGGAAGCAGTGGAAGGTCGGTTTCCCTAGTTTCATTAGTACTTGTTCACACATTGGCAATAAAAACTGATTAATACATGAAAATTATTACATATAGCCCCTTTAACACTGCAATCTTTCGTTATCAAATTAACACAGAAATGACAATATGTTGGGCTGATGACCACCACAAAGTGATAAATAGATTCAAAGTACATTCTTCTCATGAAATGTTAAAGTATTGCATTGCTTGTCTTTCTTGTCACTTTCTTGGTTCAGGAGATTAAACGACCCGTCCATAGTCACTCCATTCTCTCGGGATGACAGAGGCTATACTCCTCTACATGTTGCTGCTATTTGTGGTGAGGGTTGTCTTTGTTGTTTTTGTTTTAGATTTGTTTTCACATGATTGATCTGGTTTTATAATGGGGTAAATTTTGGTTGTATCATTTTATTTGAAATGTTGCCACATGAATCTGTAGATTTCACACAGATGTTGTGCTTGTAACCAGGTCAGTCCCTGCTGATTGATTTGCTGGTGTCAAAGGGAGCTGTGGTGAATGCCACCGATTACCATGCACTCACACCGCTACACTTCTCCTGCCAGAAGGGCTACCAGGGGGTCACGGTCAGAGCTTAATCTAGCTTGTGCCAATAATTATGTTGTAGATGTGTAGCTCTGATGATCAGAGTTACAGAACATTGGTTCAGTCTGTGGTATTTCTTCTCACATAATAAAATAAGTCTCATCACATTTGATAAAACTCCTGTACATTGTCCTATATTTGTTGTTTCATTGGTCCTTCCCGTGTGCTCTTGTAGCTGCTGCTCTTGGATTATAAGGCAAACACAGATGCTCAGGATAACAATGGAAACACCCCTCTACACCTGGCCTGCATGTACGGACACGAAGATGTAAGACAGTACATAGCAGTTTTTTTATCTTTTAATCGTGATCATATTTGTGCCTCTTAAGCTGTAATAGAAGAATTATGTTAAAATAACTACATTTCTGAACATTTAGTTTTAGACTGTGATATGTAATGCAGTATTTTATTCTTGATGTAAATGTGTGTCTCAGTGTGTGAAGGCACTGGTGTACTTCGACCTGCACTCCTGTCGACTGAACGTTCAGAATGATAAGGGAGACACGCCGCTCCACATCGCCGCTCGCTGGGGTTACGAGGGCATCATGGAAGTGCTTCTGGAGAATGGAGCATCAACACTCATCCATAACAAAGCCAAGGAGACTCCTTTACACTGTGCCCTCAACTCCAAGGTTGGAATTACATACAGTCTAGGCCAGATCGTTGTAGCCAATCACAGACATATCCGATGAGCACATTAACACAGTGGCCAATCGTTTACGAATCCCCTCAACAGCACTCAAAGCTTTACATTTTTAAAATGTCAGTACCGATTGGTACCAAAGTCGGTACTTTTGACAACTCTGTTATGAACACTGCTAAAAACCAATCCACCTTCCTGAGCCTGAAAAATCAGAGTTTGCTCAAACTAATCTTGAACTTACTTGGGCAGCAACTAAAACCACAGTAAAGTGCTCTCCAGGAGCAGGATTGGACTCCCCCAGTCTAGATTCTGTGCATTAGTTTTAATGGCATCTCATGGTGCGTTCACACCAGATGTGAATGAAGCATTAAGCACAAGTGATTTACATGTTAAGTCAATGCAAAGACGTGAATAGACATCCTGCGGTGCAAATTGAGCATTTCGGGCTTTTGCCGCGCAGAACTTTGGCGAATATTCGCGCCGCGTTAACCAGTCAGGAGCTTGCTCTAGTAGTGACATGATTACGACAATGGTGGACAAAATCATCGTCGCTGTACGATACATCTTCGTACTTTTATAGAAACAGGAATAAAAAGGATCTTGCTTGGAAGAAAGTGAGCGAGGAGGTTGGATAATTTGGTAAGTTGTAAAAAACGGTCTTTACTCAATTTGAGCTATATATATATATATATATATACATATTAAGACTACAAGCTAGCTAAAGCCGGCAAATTGAGCTTATTTGCCGTATTTTACAGCTACTTTCCTGCTGAGTTGATGTGTTTATTCAGAGGAAGTTTGCAGAAACGAGACTGGAGCCGCCTGGTAGAAGCCCCTCTCATGACGCGAATTTGCGTCTGTTGTGAAAGTGAATTTAATGCGCGAATGAAGCGAGTAAACTCAAAATGTTCAAGCTTCCAATTATGCGCAAATAGCGTGATTTATTCGCGCAAGTCGCGTCTGGTGTGAACGCCCCATTATATCTGCAAACATAAAGGTGTATAGAAGAATAAAGGTTTTTGTGATCATCAGTTTGTAACTAAAATTGGTTTTGTAGGTTAACAGAATTAGGTTGTTTTACTTTTGTAACGTATGCTGTATTATCTATGTTGTAGATTCTGTCATTGTTGGAGCGCAAACAACAATGACTCCAGTAAAAGGGAAAGTGGATTTGAGGTGAGCTTCGAATTGAAACTAATTGTTTAAATGTGTAGTAAAGATAATTCTTGTCAGTTGGACGTGTTTCTCTATTCCCAAACACATTTGCATGTTCACTTTGTAGTTGACTCAAACCTCTCCTCAGTTGCGATATCTCAGTTTACGGCACTTTCACACTGCTGTTTTAGGAACCCAATCAAATTGAATTATTATTATTATTTATTACTATTGTGGGCCCTATAATACACCCGGCGCAATGCGACGCAAGGCGCAGCGCAAGTGTGTTTGCTAGTTTGCGTCCGGCGCCGTTCGCGTTTTCCCGTTCAGCGCCACGTCCTTAAATTAGTAAATGCATTTGCGCCAGTTAGTGCGCCCATGGGCGTGCTGGTCTAAAAAAGAGGTTGTTCAGGCGCATTGTCGGCGCATTGCTATTTTAAGGAGCTGAAAATAGACTGCGCCATAGACCAACTCAAACCTGGTCTAAAGTCTAAAGTCAATGGCGCAATATTTTTTTGTTAGAGCGCGTTGGTAGAAACTGCGCCTCTGGCGCGTCCACAGTGCGCGTTGACTTTGCTTATTACACAGGGATGCGCATCACACAAACATGCCAAATATTAAAAACAAAAGGATTACAGTGTAAAAGAATATTATTGTAGGCTACATAAATATAAAAATGTAATGATGAATAGTCATTGGTGTATTAGAATTGGCTACCTATTTTCAATTCAGCCTATACTACTTATAATGATGAACGAAATTGGCTAATAATTGAACAACGTGCCAATACACACACTATATATTAATGACTCATCGCCAACAAATTCCGCCATGTAAATAGCAATCCGCCATGGCGCGAGCGCATCTCGCTCTTAAAGGGAATGGGAGATGACACTCTGATTGGTTTATTGAACGTTACGCCCATTACTCATTAAGAGAATAGGGACAACCCATTTCAAAAATGCGCCCCGGCGCACGGACCGTTTTTCCGTCGTTAAAATAGCAAAAGTGGATTTGGACACGCCCTGAGTGCACCTGCGGCATGCGCTTTACACTTTGCGTTTAGATCATTAAAATAGGGCCCTGTAAGTCTAATTATATTTTAAGTCTGATTATTAAGACCGAAATATATTGCTGATGCAAATTACAATTGTACTGTAAAATAATGTAAATTATTTGATAATTATAATAATTATTTTATACTATAAGTTACAATAGTAATATTTATGTCTTAAATTCTTGATTTCTTAAACCCTTGAGCTTTGAACATTTCAAATCCTCAAGCTTTTATTTTGGTACAATACTGGTAAAATGTTTACCATGCAGCCCTTTTTAATGATTTATATTTCATTCAAAATAATGAATTCTTAGCCTTTCATCATCACAGAAATCCCTCACAAACCCCTTTGAGAAACCCCGTTCTAGACGTTTCACCACTCATCCATGTCTCAACCGATCAACCCATTCTGACAGGTTTCATAATGTCTTGAGCAACAGAGAAAGATGTCCAGTTGACTAGAAGAACTCTTTAGAAGGGAAAGTCTTTTAGCAGCAGACGTGTTGATCAAACTGTAGTATCTTTCTGTCTGCAGTCTCCGAGTCGCTCTCCTCAGCCGTCTGATTGCAGCAGTAGACGTTCGTCAATGTCCAGCACATCATCATGGAGTGTTGAGGTCACACCGCCAGAGACCGAGCGCACCCGACACAAAGAGGTACCGGCATCGCCATCTGGAGGACACATCTTAGCATTACACTTCTCCAAGATGAGATCATTTTAATGTTCCTAGGGGCCAGTTGTTCAAAAGTAATCTGATCAGATTGGATCAAATCTTGATAATGGGTTGATCAGAAGGAAAAAAGGATTCTGAAATCAGATTAGATCACAAAATCCAATCTTTTGGATTTTTGATCTGAATGAAATCATCAGTTTGAGTTGTTCAAAACTTGTTAGTAAGATTGGGATACTTTTGATCCCAAAAATCTGGATTATACTGATCCCATCAGAAGGGCGGATTCCAGGAACAAAAATGTAATAACTTTAAAAAAAAATACAACATTTTTATCTTGTAATACACATACACACACATACTTTTTTATTTTATTTTGCTCTTGATTAGTTTAACTGTTAAAATAATAAATTAGAAGTAGACATTAGGCTACATAATTAGCCTTTCGGTATCCTACTGTGAAGTAAAAAAGAGATTTTGGTGCCATAAATATCAAACAAACATCTTATATTTAATTCAGTGTTTTTTTATCACTGTTTGTAAACTACATAATCACAATCATAAGAGATGAACAAGTCAAAGGTTATTTTTGAGCGAACGCAAAGTTTTGTGGGTGAACGTGACGTGGAACCTTTCTGAGAATGCAAAAAGATTGTTTTTGTTTGTTTTTTATCTCCCCCATCTCATATTCTTTCTATCGCCATGTCCCTTTAGGGGCTCCGTAGAGCACTAGTCATCCAGATTTGGTAATCTGAAAAGGTGTGTATCTGGATCAGGGTGATCCAATCCAATTTTGCTTTGAAAAACCAGCAGAAAAGTAAGATGATTACCTGTTCCTGGATAGCAAAACATGGGATTTCCAAATCCAGATCATTCTGATCCAGATTAAACTTTCTGAACAGCTGGCCCTTGAGGATCACTTACAGTACTCGACATAAATGAGCTCACCCCATCTGAAACAGAGATATTTTTCTGTTTCTTAATGATCACTATTACAATGGCAATATTGAAACGTATTAAACATTTATACTTAATAAAAACTGAGGAAAATATCAGTCATCAATATTTGTGAAATAGATAAATTAGCCAATTTTGTTTTAATGAAAGGTTGCAAAAATGAGCACGCCCTTGATTATATTCAACACACGTGTAATATTCTAGTACACAGTATGTTCTCCATAACATTAAATATACTGCTCTGACCTTCTTGGCATTGAGTGTACAAGTTCACAACAGATTTTCACATCTCTTCTGTTGAACTGGAGTGTGACCTCCTTGAGTGCCCTGGTGGTTGATGGGAAGTGTTGCTCATCTCATCTCTACAGAATCCCCCACCGCAGCCCAATAGTGTTAACATCAGGTGAAATACTCGTCCACTACAGGATTATGACCTTGAGAAAATGTCAGTGTCATGTTGAAAAGTGCCTAACACAGGGGATAAAGAGAAGGGAGCATATTTGTGCAAAGATTTTGTATTACATCACAAAATGAATTTATGACAGCATTGATAAAGCACAACTCCCACTCCTTCACACTTATATAAGAACTTCGCTACCACTGATGCTGTTAGATCCAAAATGAATGACTTTGGTCTCATGAGATTACTAGAAGTATATATTTTGCTAATATGGGCCTTGGCAAAGACTAAGTGAGTTTCTTGACAGAAGCACATCTCCATTGATTGTACGGCTCGCACCAGGACCCTGGTTTAGGCACGGAGTGACCTAGGTCACAGATATGCATTTGTGGGTGCCAGTTCATCCACCTCTCCAATACAGGATCTGTAACAAAAATACTAGCGCACATACACGGATACACAGCTTCTTCAAGGTTGAAGTTGGCTGAACAGAATACTTCCCCAAAACATACTGATAACATGTTCTCAACACTTATCATCATTCAATCATTTAATATTTGGAAGGATAAATATTGATTAATAACTTGATCATAAATCACTCAAAAGAGTGAATTCCAGAATCTCCCCTTCACTACAATTCAACAATATATTACAATCTTAAAGTGAAGCTCTGATTGTTTCAGGGACTTTGTCACAAGTCCACTCTTTGAGTTTCTGCGTTACTTTCTGTTACCTTCTGTTGCATGCAAGTATGTGTTTTGAAAATATTATCCATATGCTAGTTTTCACGTGACGTCAGGCCCACCTGGAGGGCAAAACAAGGCTTTCCTCATTGCCACCAGTCATTTTTACCAGGTTTGTAGTAAGTAATAATGAAGTAGATAGTGATATTAAAAGCCCAAATTCAATATACATGCTATTAATGATGCATACTATGTACAGGCAAGCAGATGAACCCAGAATATGAACACGATGTGCAGTTTCTTTTTAAGCATAAATTCCATTAAAAAAAACATTAAAAAAAGAAAACACAACCATTTAGCATGTTGCGTTCATATTCTGGGCTCATCTCGCCTTTATATAGTATGCATTGACTTTGATCTTGAATATGACTGTTTTAGTACATTAAGGCACTTTAGTGTTTTTCACGTTAAGTGTTTTAGAATGTTTAGATGTTTAGAATGTTTAGAATTTCAAGAATGATTGAAATACGGCTGTGTATACAAACACAATTGCATTTGTTTTGTTTTTCTTCCTTTGAGATGGGAAATTCACAGACCTGTGCTGCAGTTCAGTGGATGTTTTGCCCTCCAGGTCTCCGCGCCAGTCACATGACTTAAAAACTATGAATAAAACCGTCATTTACAGACAAAGCATGATGAAATTGTTAACTTATGTTTTTGTGATGGGAGATTCAGAACCAATACAGTTGGCTGCTTCATCTTTCAGTAAAAGTTTTTGAACTGTCGTCTGCAAAGCAGTTTGCAGTCAAATGGTCTGAACAAACATATCCTCTGACACAATCTGAGTGGAGGTTATTAAAAATGAACCATCTTCTTGTTTCTGAAGACAATACAGATGCAAACACACTGGACACGTCAAAGCAAACATTTCTTTACTCTTCCATTTGTCCTATTGTCAGGAGTAGCTCATGCGATTGAACGGGCATGTGGTGACAGGTGACTGAACGCAGCTACTGAAAGCCAGTGTTCAGGGCATATGGTGCGATGAAGTAAAATATTCGTCGACGTCTTTCTCTAGAGGCAGTCATATGCAAATATATGTGCCTGTGTGACATCACAAATCCCACAATATCCAAACGAGCCATTTTTGGAGCTTGTTTGAATAAATTCTCGGATTGTACTGAGGATTTTTTTTTTTTTTGTAAATTTTACTTATGTAACCCTGCTATTATGCCTTGTCTTTCTTGTTTTTGATGAACAGGTGGAGAAGTTGTTGAGAGCTGTGGCTGATGGAGATGTGGAGATGGTGAGCTCATTTCGGGTCACATAAACCTTGCCAAAGTGGATTCTTGCTTTATTAATGATAATAACAGTTCAGCACAGAATGGCAGTAGTGTCTGTGTTTGTGTATTAGGTGCGTTATCTTTTGGAATGGTTGGATGAGGAGCCGGAGGAAGAGGAAGTTACAGTGCCAGTTAAGACAGAGCTGTGCCATCCTCTGTGCCAGTGCTCCAGCTGTGAACCTACACAGAAGGTCTGGACACACACTCATTCACCCGCACATCGGACAAATACAAGCTCTTTTGTTGAGACTCAAGTTCTCAACAATATAAATGTAAAAGAAATATGGATCCCACTTTATATTAACTACTACGTACACAGCACAATCCCAGAGATAAATCATCTCTGCTCAGAGAACATATGGTCCCTCTCTACATATAGTTAAAATAACACTTAAGCAGAGTTAAATTAATGAGATAATTTGCTGTTTGTGGATTTGTTTAATCAGATCCTGAGAGATTTAATGTCTTTTATCTTGAGTTGATTTCATCTAAGACTGTGACTGGAAGTCATTTGTAGTTTTTGGGTTTCTCTTCAGTGATTCTGCTTGTTAACAGCAGGTGTTCATCACTAATGCTCAATCATAACTTAATTAATCACTTGATTATCTCATTAACTTTAACTCTGCTTCAGTGTTACTTTAACACTATATAGAAAGGGACCATATGTAATCTGAGCAGAGCTGATTTATCTCTGGGGATTTTGCTTTGTACTAACATTGAAATTCATCATTTGATACAATCCGCACTTATCATGTAAATGCAGTTTTTTATAGTAGTTAAAGACAACTAATAATAAAGGGTGACCCCTGTTTCAGCCTCACACCGTGTCCAGATGTGAGCAGCGTGACACACAGAAACCATTATAATCAGTGACTCAAAACTTAGGATCTATTGAAGAGAACTTATGCAATGCAGAAACTCTTACAAAGCTAAAAAACACACTAATTTTGACCCATTAATGCATCTCTGACTGTATGCGATATCACAGTTTGAAGCGTCTGTCAGAGGAAATCAGAGCATGCTGTCATGAATAATTCAGTGAGACAACATCTCATAGGATAAGGACACGCAGTCTTAATTATGACTCTGATTAGTCAGTGATGCCGAATTTAAACCCGGACGATGAAAATGCCACAAAAAAAGCTTGAAATGAAAGTTTGTCCTACAATTAAAACTAACGGATGGTAACATTGTCTTCCGCAACACACGTATCTCTGTTAAAATCTCCCTTAAATGACCCTTTAAAGGGTTAGTTCACCCAAAAATGGAAATTCTGTCATTAATGAAGAAACAAATGAAGATCCTTTAATGAAATCTGAGATCTTTGTTACTCCATTGACAGTCTGCACAACTACCACTTTCAAGCCCCAGAAAGGTAGTAAAGACATCATTAAAGTAATCCATGTGACTCCAGTGGGTTAACCCCCTTAATGAATGATAAAAATTTCATTTTGGATAAACTACACCTTTAAGCTTAGCACCCAGGCAGTCAATTTCTGATATAAACAAAAGTAGGTTACTATTGTAAGACAATATAATGAACTGAGAAACACTGTGTGCTAACTGAACCTGGAGTCTGTGTGTGTTCAGAAAGCAGCCCATCTGCAGCCGGTTGGTCTCGGTGTGAACAGCAGCAGTGCCGACGGCTTCACGCCGCTCCATGTGGCAGCGCTGCACGGGCACACAGCTCTAGTGTCTCTCTTCACACGCCACGGTGCCAACATCAACGCCCGCAACAACCAGAGCGCCACTCCACTTCACCTGGCCTGCCAGAACAGCCACATACAGGTGAGCTCATCCTGACCAATCACAGATCACCTCTCATACAGATCAACAGTACTGCTCTGAATAGTGTCGCTAAACAGTTTGGATTTAACAAGTAGTTTTTGTGTATGCATGCCACTTTGCAGTGTAAATAATTAAAAGTGTATGTTAAAGGATTAGTTCAGTTCAGAATAAAAATTTCCTGATAATTTACTCACCCTCATGTCATCCAAGATGTTCATGTTGTTCTTTCTTCAGTTGAAAAGGTTTTTGAGGAAAACATTCCAGGATTATTCTCCATATAGTGGACTTCACTGGGGTTCAACGGGTTGAAGGTCCAAATGTCAGTTTCAGCGCAGCTTCAAAGAGCTCTACATGATCCCAGACGAGGAATAAGAGCTTTATCTAGAGAAACCATCTGCTCTGCGATGCGCATTACTTTATCACTACGTTACACGTGACCTTTCCAACATGATTACGTAATGCATGCCGCATCACAGAGCAGTGCAAGAAGCATTTGTGGTTAAAACGTATATACTTTTTTAATTTTTTTAGAAAATGACTGATCGTTTCTCTAGATCAGACACTTATTCCTCGTCTGGGATCATGTAGAGCTCTTTGAAGCTGCACTGAAACTGACATTTGGACCTTCAACCCGTTGAACCCCAGTGAAGTCCACTATATGGAGAATAATCCTGGAATGTTTTCCTCAAAACCTTCATTTCTTTTCAACTGAAGAAAGAAAGACATGAACATCTTGGATGACATGGAGGTGAGTAAATACAGGAAGTTTTCATTAATAATCAGAAATGTTTCTTGAGCAGCAAATCATCATATTAGAATGATTTCTGAAGGATCATGTGACACTGAAGACTGGAGTAATGATGCTGAAAATTCAGTTTTGATCACAGAAATAAATTACATTTTACTATATATTCACATAGAAAACAGTTCTTTTAAATTGTAATAATTTTCACAATATTATAGTCAGAGTTATATAGTTTTGTAGTTTGTTTTTTTAGATGAAGCCTTGGTGAATAGAAGAGACTTTTTTCATAAAACATTGTATGAACAAAAATATTAACCAATATTATTATAGTCTAATATTTTTAAATCTAATCAAATGCAGATTAATAAAATGCCTACATTTTATTTCAGTTTCAATATCCAGTTTCACACATATCAGATTGAGGTTGTCAAGCTTCAAAAAGGATGCAAAAGTACCATAAATGTCTCATGAAACTGGTCCACTTTACTTGTGTTCCAAAGAGTGACCAGGATGTTCACAGATTCACCTTATATATATATATATATATATATATATATATATACTTTTACTGTTCATTTTGTGGTAGTAGTTTGAGCGCGTGTGTGTTGTTCCAGGTGGTGTCTGCTCTTTTGGAGTGTAATGCCAAACTGAATAAGAAGGATCATTATGGAAATAGCGCTGATTCATGCTTGTCTAAAGGGAAATCTGGAGATAGCCACTGTCTTGCTGGAGGTACTCTATTCATATTTATATATATATATTCTGAGATTCTCTATTCATATATTTGATTCTGATTGTGAGCTTAGTTTTTAACAGCAGATGGCGCTCTAGGCTAGTTTTTAACCGCACACTCAAACGCTTATGAAGAAGAGCGCTCATGCATTCGAGTCTGAGAATGTACTTGTATCATGTATCGAGAATTGATGTATTGTCCCAGCCCTAATACATATATAGTCACATTTATATTATATTATATCACTAATAATATGGGTCAAATCTACAGAAATTATGTATTTTTTTATTATTATTATTAGCAATATAACTAATGAATTGCTGTTGTACTCTGCGAGCGAATGCTTCTTGAACACCCTTGCTGTCCATCAGAGCGGTGCGCTGGTGAATCTGGCTAATAACCACGGTAACACTGGGCTGCATGAGGCGGTGAGGGGGGGACACGTCCAGCTGGTGGAGCTGCTTCTGCACAGGGGGGCTTTGGTGCACCTGCGCAACAAGAGACAGAGGACCGCCCTCGACTGCGCTCACGAGACCGCCGGAAAGGTGTGTGTGTTTATTCATTTATTTTTGCAACTCTTAGAAAATGATGAAGAATAACTTTCCTAATCAGTAATTTAGATCATTTAAATCAGGCACACACATGATGTTTAACAGCATATATAAACATATGTAACATTTGTACTAACATTATGATACATAATCATACATGTATAGATCTTTTTTTTTTTTTCATCCATTTAAAAGATTGACTGAATTAATTAAAAGATGCACTACATTTTGAAAGAAAAAAGTTTTTAGGGGCAAATATTAGTAAATTCAATTAATAATAATAATAATAATAATAATATCAGGGTTGATAATTGCTTTGGTCTCCTGGGTGGAGTGATAATTTGATGACATTTGAGGTTGTGAAGATGCAACAACTCATTTTTTAATTTCACCTTAAATTGCCCTATTATGCTATTTTAAAGGTTCTTAATTTTGTTTAGAGTCTCCTACAATAGATGCATTAAAGTTCAAAAAACACTTTAATTTTCTCATAATATACTTTGCAGCATCACCTTATTACTCAAAGAGTGTGAAAACGGTTCATCTGTTGTGATTGGTCAGATGGTCTAGTCTGAATGGTCTACACCAGTGGTTCTCAAAATGGGGTACGTGAGATGACAAAAGGGGGCACGCGAACAAAATGCGTAGTAGTTAATTTAACTCTACCATACCTTAAAATAACATTAAAACCGAGCATGTATTTCTAACTGGCTGACTTATGCCGTAAATCTATTACATTTAATCAAATAACCTCATCATTTGCAGTCAAAATTGACTGTATCCACACAAGCAGCATGCATATGATAGATTGCGTCTGCTGCTGCCTTAAATCATGCTAAATTACTGCTGTTCTCGATTATGCATCTTATTAAAAGTGAGGATTTAGCACTTACTCTCATGAAGAACAAATATAGACACCAATAGTGGATTGATTTAAGACTCAAACTTTCTTCGATACAAAAACATACCTTGTATGAGTTAAAGGTGATAGAGAGGATCTTTTCGTCGACTGAGAATCCAAGGACTGTTACTGAGTTTTTGAAATGAGCGCATGCGTAAGAACAGCCCCCCTCCTTCACAGCTCGTTTCGAGGGAACGCCTCCCAAAACTCGTGCACGAGTATTGAACATGAGTGTTTACCACCGGCATTCGCTGTGTCGTGTTAGTGGATTCATTATGTCGGACTCACCGCAGGTAACTCATAATCTGCAGTTGTTACTCCTGTCTCCTGACAAAAACATTGCATGCGGCGCCTGTGGAGTGTGGAAAGTTACTGGAGCGCGCAGCCGCGCTTGTCTCTCACAAGGAACGTCACGGCAGTGATTGACAAGCCAGAGGGCCAATCGTTTACATGATGATCGCGTAAACGATTGGCTGATGTTTTTAAGGCCCTACCTCGTGCACAGATGATGTATATTAATATTATTCCTTTCAGTGCACCTAATAAATAGTCTTTATCAGTTAGTAAAGACAGTTTCAAGTAATATTGCAAAAATGTATAAAACAAAACATCCTCTAGCACCTTTAATGTATTTAATGATGATAACGAGCAAGAATGCAATTGTTCCCAAATATCCACATGACTGCAAAAGTGACATACAGGTGAAAAAACAAAACGTACATTTTAAACACAGTACTGTCAGTATTTACTCTATTTTGCAACAAAAAAATAGTTTTAACGAAAACCACAGCAGAACTACAACACACGGATTCTGCGGCTTTGAACGAATCGTGAGAGTCAATGATTCAATGATTCGTTCACAGCCACTTGTTTCGTTACTGAATGAATGACTCGATGACTCACTCATAAAAACAGTGACTTGCTGCCACCTGCTGGCGTTTTAGTTTAATTTTTTAGGGTTGCTTTTTTTAATTGTCTTGGTTTTTTATCTTCATATGTATATGCATAACTTGTTTTACATTGTGTGTGTTGTTTTCTCATTTGTTTGTTTTATGTAAAGCGTCTTGAGAAGCTACTTTAAAGGCGCTATATAAAAATAAAGTTATTATTATTATTATTATTAATATTTAAAAGTTTTACTTAATTTTACCATCATTGCATATTTCTCTTTTGAACATTTTTATTTAAAACATTATTTATTTTATAGTTCTTCATAAAGGTAAAAATATGCACTGGAAAATCAATTTAGGGGGCAAATATTGTCCCTTGTGCGGTCTTCGGGGTCTTTTTGACCCGCAAATGATGTTTGCTCAAATTAAAAAAAATGTTCTCTTTGTCCAAATGGAATGAGACTTTGTACGGTGGTTAACACTTTTACGATCTACAAATAAAAAAAAAATTGGAGTGATATCTTGTTTTTATGTTAGTGTAAAAAAAAAAAAGTTACGTTCGTGGTCTTCGGGGTCTCTGGAGGCAACAAAATGTAATTTTGTAACAATATAATATATTTTTTAAAAACCAATGTAATTTTACTCTGTTTATTAATGTTTTTTCTCAACATTTGTGCAGTTTTTGGAGGATTCGTGATATCTTTTAAATTTACTTAAATAAATTAAAAAATATTTTTTGAAATAGGTTTTTATGCATGAACAGCTTTTTATGTAAAATTCACTTTATAAAAAGAGACCCCGAAGACCACGAAGTGTAGTCCCTTAAACGAAGACCGCACAAGGGTTAATGGAAAAGGTGTGGTGGAAGAGAGGGGGTACGCAGAAGGATGGTAGTCCCTTCAGGGGGTACTCCACTATAAAAAGTTTGAGAACCACTGGTCTACTCTGCTCTGATTGATATCTGATGTCCAATCTGTTGTGATTAGTGTTTTTAGTGTTTTCTTTAAAAAGAGACCAATATTAGGTCTGTATTCGAAAGCATTAAGGAATTACAACCATTTAAGTTCAGATCTATGAACCAAAACACTGCTGACAGTTAACAGGTTCAGGCTATTGTCACACAAGACACACTTTTTTGGAAACTTCTTCAAATGCATGCTGTTTACTACCTAATATTACTTGAGGGGTACCAGCAAGTCATGTGGGTGAGAGCATGAGACAGAGCCTAAATGTGTGATTGTTGGCAGCGCTATTATTATTATACATTGATAGCCCTATTTTAGATATTTCTTTCTTTCACACAATGCAAACGGTGTCACTGGAAATGAATGTTTCATCAGTATGTGTATGCTTCTGCAGAATACAGAGATTCAGAGACTCCTGCAGAAAGCCTGTGCTGATGCCCCGGACGTCCGTCCAGTCAAACCACACTCCAGAGGACCAGAGGGCATTGTGGGTAAGAATCTGAGAACTATATTTCTACTGTTTTATTTAATCTCCAGAAATGCTGTAGGCTGTGATGCACAAAAGGGCTGGGACAATAAATTGATGCATTGCAAATCAAGAAATGATTCTGGATCAATTTTGAGATTTTCGGAAATCCGAATCAAATCTCGAATCGATTCTGCGCTTAGTTTCCAACAGTAGATGGTACAGCGTGCTTTAGAAACAGCCGTCCTCTGCTTGCTTCCAATTCCTTACACACACCATTCTATTGAACCTTCAATAAAATAATCACTCATAAAGTTTGAAAAGGTTGAAGTGAATTACAAGGGTGTTTGCAGTGGGCTGTTAACATTAATCTCACGTCATGAAAGCATTCTGAGGCACAAGTACATTGTCAGACTCAGCCGAACGCACGAGCGCTCTTCTTCATGAGCATTTGAGCGTGCTGTTAAAAACTAGCCTAGAGCGCCATCTGCTGTTAAAAACTAAGCTCAGAATCGATTTGACAGAAAATCGCGATGCATTCAGAAAATCTCAGAATGCACTGATTTATTGTACCAGCCCTAATGTGTAATATAGTAAGTGTTAAATGACATACATAGAGTTCAGTTTAATTACATCACTTGAATTCATAATGTATCTCATCATCATCATCATCATCATCATCATCTCCAACAGGACACTCAATAGTGCAAAGAGTGAAACAACATGAGAGTCCCAACAGTGGCAGACGAGACATAGACCACACCAAACAAAGGTACATTTGCTATCAATTAATGGCTTGTGTAGACATAATATTGTGAAATATCCTGTTCAAATTTTGTGGTCGGTAATATTTTTAAATATTTTCATCTATTTGATCAAAAATACAGCAAAAAACTATAATATTGTGAAATAGCTGTTTTCTATGTGAATATATGGTAAAGTGTAATTTATTCCTGTGATCAAAGCTGAATTTTCAGCATCATTACTCCAGTCTTCAGTGTCACATGATCCTTCAGAAACCATTCTGATATCGTATATTCTTTTAAGGATTCTTTGAGGAATAGAAAGTTTAAAAAACAGCATTTATTTGACATATAAATCTTTTGTAAACTCATAATTGTCTTTACTGTCACTGAATGAAAGGATTAATTTCTTAAAAATCTTAAAAGATCCCCATTGTGATTATTCACTTGCTGACTATATTAAATTCTCCTCTATCATTTCAAGCTGTTTATGAGAAGCTTTTGCTCTTGACAGGAGTCAGAGGAGGATTGATAGAGCAGCAACCACCTCAGCGGTGGCAGACCAGGTACTGTTCTCCTCATTCACACAAATCTGTCTTCAGTAAAATGATTGTGTATTCTACCTTGCAGAAGAAGATAATAGTCATCATGCATTTTTAGATATTATAATTATTATTATTCACCAAGCCATAATCATTTATATAATAAAATGTATGTAAAATGATCTGGTCTGCTCTTTTAAAGGTTCCTGATTGTGTTTTAGAGTCTCCTACAATACGTTTACATGCATCCAAGGTCCAAAAACACTTCTCATAATAGACACTGCAGCATCAGCACTTTTCTCACAGTAGCTACTTCCCAATTCAGAGGCTGCATCCTTCGAAGGCCAAATACGTCACAGCGGCACAACAAAGGCAGTCCCAGTTCGAAGGCTCCTTCAAATGTGTCCTCCTTTTCCTGGGCTGTGAATGATAGAACGAGTGGATCCTTTGCAGCCTAGCCTGGGGTGGCTATTAGGGCTGTGACGGTAGGCGTGACAACCGCGCCATCGCGGTGGTGAAGATGCCACCACGGTCGTGGAGTGTCACCGGCGGCAGTGTGACGTCATATGTAATATATATTTATGTATCTCAGAGATCGCGTTAACTGAAAATTTTCCATCTTTGATGGAATTTTTTTAGCAGTGACGGAAAAAATCTGCAGCCCGTCCGTCATTTTGACAGATTATGTAGTTTGTATGTAAGCTTGTTGTAATTCCCACCCCTGTCCAGTAGGTGGTGAGCGCACTCCAGTGTGGCAGCAGAACGCGAGTTCAGTCTCCAGAATAAAATGAAAATGATGCGCTTGATTACACAAAGACAAGCAAGTAAATTGTATAATGATAAAGTTACTTATAAATGCTTAGGCTACTTAACCCCTTGATGCACAACGTGGGTCAAAAATGACCCGGCTGAGTTTTTATTTTCTATATCTTTGCAAGAAATTAATTTCATCATTCAGTATTCCAGGTATTCCTCAATTAACTTGTTTTTGATCATCACAAATCCTCATTTTCATTTTTTCTTTCTTACTTTTTTAATAAAAATCATTTTTGTATCACTACCCTTCTAATGCGCAACATTCATTTCCTATGTAATTTTAATAACGGTTTCTTTGCTGAATCTTTAAAAGAAATGTATTTTATCATTCATTTATTCCAGGTATTCCTTAAATATCTTGTTTTTGATTGTAAAAAATCATTATGTTCATTTTTTCTTTCTTTATAAACAAACACAGTTTTTGTTTGTCTACATCAATTTTACATCAATTCAGTGAAGAAACACTCAGTCATGATTGAAATAACACAGGAAATGATACGGGTCATTTTTGACCCATGTGTGTAAAATTGATGTAGACAAACAAAAACTGTGTTGTTTATAAAGTAAGAAAGAAAAAATGAACATAATAATTTTTGTCAATCAAAAACAAGATATTTAAGGAATACCTGAAATAAATTAATGATAAAATACATTTCTTTTAAAGATTCAGCAAAGAAACACTCAACCATGATTGAAATTACATAGGAAATGAATACGGGTCATTTTTGACCCATGTTACGCATTAGAAGGGGTTTTCATAGCTTGTGCATCAAAGGGTTAATTAAGTTTTTTTTTATTTTCTTGCTGACTATAAGTTAATGGTCAACGAATGGCTTTTCTGAGGTTAATGTTAGGTGACGTTGTTTCCAACACTGATTGAACTGACGTGATACAAATTTCGGTAAGCTACTGTATCTTTCAACATATATATTTTTTTTTATTTTCATTCATGTTTATTTCGTTCTGTAGTAAAGAGAGAAGGATGATCGCATTCACTCACAATCCGTGACAAGTGTTAAAGATGAAAACTGAAAGTGATGCAGCTAGTCTTTGATCAACTTTCTTTTCATAGTATAAATAAATGCAAGCCTATGCCTATTTGCTTATCCTGTAAGTTCTTGAATAAAATGTCTTAACATTAAAATATAAAAATTAAAATGACGGGTAATTATTGATTATGATATATTTCGAAACGCAAGTCTAACGCAACCTCTAATAAATAAATAAATATATATATATATATATATATATATATATATATATATATATATAAAAACAAACCCCGCCCCCCTTCGGACCCCACCACCGCAACACCGGCGGTTGTTGGTGATTTACCACCGCGGTAGTAAACATTTACCACCGTCACAGCCCTAGTGGCTATATACCGGTAGACATGATTTGCTGGCCGTTGCTAGGCATCAAGAACAATCCTCCTTAGGCTAGACCATCCCATTTAACAATGCTTGGTCTGACCTTTGCAGACTTTGAAGTATGCAGCCTCTGAAATTGGACACAGCTAGGGCGCTATCATACACCCGGCGTAATGCGATGCCAGCTGCGACGCAAGTGTTTTTTGCTAGTTTCAGCCTGA
The DNA here is from genome assembly GCA_028476615.1 of Culter alburnus. NCBI lineage: Eukaryota > Metazoa > Chordata > Actinopteri > Cypriniformes > Xenocyprididae > Culter > Culter alburnus. The sequence continues at coordinate 161,664 of JAOTNS010001300.1, forward strand.
CGCAGTTATCATTTTCACATCCAGCGCCACGTTATTTAAATAGCAAATGCACTCTTACCCATCTGTTCGCCCATGGGTGTGCTGGTCTGAAAACGAGGTGTGCTCAGGTACATTGTTGGCGTGTTGCTGTTTTGAGGACTGAAAACAACTGCGCCACTGACCAACTGAAACCTGCTCTGAAGTCAATGGCAAATCATTTTTTTTTTTTTAATTTGTATTTTGTTTTTTGTTATTTAAAGGGCACCTTAGTAATATGCGCCTATAGGCGGGTGCACAACGTGCGTACACTGCTTATTACACACACAGAGACGTACAGCAGCACAAAAAACATGCCAAATATTAAAAATAAAAGCATTCTTCTCTGGAGAAGTGTTCAGTCCGCCATGTAAATAGCAGCAACAGGCTTTTAAAGGGAATGGGAGATGAGACTCTGATTGGTTTATTGCACGTTACGCCCAAAACACTCCCATTACTCATTAAGAGACTAGGTACAACCCTTTTAGACCATGTGCCTGGAGCGCCGACCATTTTTCCTGTCGTTAAACTAGCAAAAGTGGATTCGGACATGCCATACGTGCACTTGAGTGTCTGAAACTCTTTGATCAAGGATTCGGTCTCTCTAAACCCCTTCTTTCCGAGAGCCTGCTCTGCTCTGATTGGTCAGACGGCCCAGTCTGTTGTGATTGGTCAACCGTTTACAGCTCGTGTCGGAAACCAAACGCTCATTACATCTGAATTTCAGCTCTTCCAGCTCTTGATAAACAGCGATACGAACGAACATAACGATGGTGTCGGTTTTACCGTATCAATCTCATCAAAGTGGATTTGCTTTGACAGCAGAAAACAGCGTCTTCTCCACATGAACACGAACCAAACTCTTCCAGTCTCACATACAACTACAGTGTCTGAGGGCGGGGCAAAGACGACACTGTTCAGCCAATGAAGACCATAGGCAGGCATTATGCAAATTAGTTACAAACTACATAGTTTCGAGCAGGAAGTGAGACTGGAATGACTCGTTTCAGGCAGTTAAGAATTGCTTCTTTGTTTTGGGAGACAATAACTTTATTTATCTGCACTTTGATCTTTGAAACTTTGCAGACATTTTACATTCACAAACAGCTCTATTAAGGTTTTGTTGGTCTTTTTTTTTATTTTACTGCTAACATGACTCCTGATTCAACGGTTCATCACAGACTCCAGACAGTCAGAGTGACAGACGGAGACTGACGAGAGGAGAAACGGTGGACAGCAGCGGCCCGTTCTGCCACCCGCAGTCGCCCCACAGCCAGACCAGGAGCCTGACCCGCTGCCACACCATCAGCCAGGACCTGACCCAGCACTCGCTGCACACCCCGCAGGACCCCGATCCCTCGGCCGGCCCTCCACAGGTCAACGGGGACTCTGCGGTGGCAATGGATGTGGAGGTGGAGGAAGACGCCCAGTCCAGAGGAACTGGAATGGACATTTCTGCTGCCACAGAAATGGACAGTGTTGTGTTGTGATGCCCCTGATGTCAAACAACTGCTTATAGACTAAATATAAATCGCTCACAGTAAATCTGTTCCGCCACCCCATCCTGGTCTTTATTGTGCTTGAGTGATGAAGTAACTGACAATGCAACAACTGTGGTTTCCAAGGTGAACATGTTTCCTCATGCCTTTGGTTCATGAGATGGTTAAAAAAAACTGTTTTAGAGGTTTTAAGAGTCTGTATGTGGAAAACAGAAAGTGCTCCATAGCAAGAAGAGGAAGTTGCTTTTTTTAATTCCACTTACAAATGTTGCTCTTAAATCATAATATATGAGAACGGTGTTTTGCATGTGTCAACACTGATGGGTGAAATGACAAAAACTGCAATGAAAAGTATAAGGCAGGAACTAGCTTTTGTGAATATTTCGGATGTGTGAAGAAACGTTCGTATTTTATAACATGTAGGTTAAAGGGAGACATTTAGAATAACCTGTACAGAAAAATTGTGGAAGGCTTTTTTTTCTTAATTTCTTTTTTTTTTAAACTAGCACTAAATTTTCTTTCAGAATGTCACAATATAAAAGGGATAATTAAGGATAAAATTATGTAGCAAGATTTTAGTTTGTTCTTTTACAAAACTGAAATGTTTCTTTTTCTTTAATCATATTTACATTTGCGAAACATCTGTTTGTAGGTGACTTCACTAGTCATGATGACTTTCACAGGATTAGATACTGTTTTAATGGGTAGTTAATAGTGTATTTTTTTTCCTTTTCTTTTAAAGTCTTCCCTTTTTTTCTGTTTTGATTACTTCCATTGGTCTTTTATGAATCTATTTAGTTTGAGGATTTTGTTTTTTTTTGTTTGTTTGTTTTTTTTAATCACAGGGTGAGATTGTTGCATTTGTACAGAAGTGAAGACTTCCTGCAGAGTAAAGTTGATCTGGGTTCAGCAGGGGTAGTATTATGGACCACGGCCCTATTTAAATCATGCACTTTATTCCCTTGTGAGGTTACTGTGTTTGTTTGGTTTACCAATACGACTTTGCAGTTTACTAACAACACATTACATTTTGAGTGGTGGGTGTAAGTGCATTTTCTGCTGAAAGAGTGTGTGTTGGCAGGGTTAGGATTAATGCTGGACAGGAAGTAATTAAATATCTTCACACAAATTGACCATGAAATAAAAACAGCTGGTTTGTGATCAAATGTCACGTGTCTTTGAATGTAAGGGTTCTTTGTGGCAATATGAAGAACTAGAGAGCAATTATTTTTGTATGATTTTTTTCTGTAACAATGCAGTAAATGTGCCTTATTTAATTTGTGCCAACATAATGTAATTAAACCATATAACAAAAAACAAAAGAATTTTGTTAATTTATTGGTGATGTTAATGGAATCTGCATACACTTAACAGCCTATGATAAATAAATAAATATATATATATATATATATATATATATATATATATATATATATATAATATATTAGCTGTGGGCAGAATGAGGCAGAAGTACAGAATGTCACATTTTATTATTGACTGTTTCAACACAAAATGTTTTAGAGTTTCATCCCTCTGCCTAATGAGAGCAGAAGTATTGGGACGGTTTAACTTAAAGGTACAATATGTAATAATTCTGTCCGCTAGAGGTCACTAGAGGCCTATTCAAAACAAAGGCGTAGCTTGATGACGCCAAGTTTGAGTGCAAATCTTGGGACATGTGGTCTTCACCTCACAGCCGGTGCAAAAGAATAGGGATTGGACTCAGGAAGAAATCATGTTCATGGATGTGATTATTAACGTTACTGTAGTATGAAGCAGAGCAGGAGCGAGTGTTGTGGAGCTGAACGAGGAGCTGGAGCGATTGATCAACACACGCCTCACGAGCAGCAGGACTTTTATTATGACACAGTCGCCGGCGCTGCTTCCACTTTTCCGGTCATGAGTATGAGGTAACGCAGCTCTGTTTATCATATTAGATACATTTGAGAGTGTTGAAAATGATGTTATAACGTTACTCTGTGCGTTCGCTCGGCGGCTGCTGTGAGACACTGTTACACACTGCAGTAAGATAGATCGATTTTACAATATCATATTAAATGCTGGATGGCTTGTGTTGATAAATGGCATGCAATTAATTTTAAAACGTATTGTATGATGGAGAAAATGCTGTATTACTGTTACTAAAAATAAAGCTGCATCTGATTATGCTATGTTAGCTACTTCACAAAACAGTTTTTTCTCTGAGGCATGGTAAAGCATGAGACTCGCAAAAAATCAAGAAAATTAGATTTAAACAAAAAGACTAAACGTGTTGAGCTATATAACAATAATTAGTTTTCTGCCTATAAATATATCAAAACAGTTGTTCCCTTGTCTATTAAAACATGTAAATATTAAATCGTCTTTGGTGTTTCCATACAAAATAAAACCGGAAACCGAGGGTAACGCGGATATGACGCAATTGACAGGCAACTCCTCACACGTCCCGGAGCCTTGGTTAAAACTGCAATTTTCTCACTATTTAGAAACAGTTGCAAACATTTTGACTCAAGTGAACAAAATATATAACACTCTCCTAGTGGTTTTTGGATATTTTACTGCTAAAATATTACATATTGCACCTTTAAAGTTAATGTAAAAGTGTAAAGGCTAATATTTAATTGTGAATCCCTTGCAAGCAATCACAGGAGTGAGTCTGTGACCCAAAGACATCACCAGACTTTTGCTTTCACACTTTGAAATGCTTTTCCAGGCCTTTTAACACAGCCATTTTCAACGGTTGCTTGATTTGGGGAGTTTCTGCCTTTAGTCTCCTCTTCAGCTGGTGAAATGCTTGTTCAATAGGATTTAAATCTGGAGATTGACTTGGAATGTCCAGTTTGGAATGTCCTGAAAAAAACAGATCCCACTGGCAAGCTTCAGCAACCGACACCAACCAGGTCAGCTGAGAAAATCAACAGCAGTTGATGACAGACAAATGACAACGGCTATGAAAAAAGCTCTAAAATAACCGTCAGTAAAATCACCAGCAACCTCCAGAAAGCTGGGGTGATGGTCTCACAATCTGCTGTTCACAGGAGACTTCACCAACAGAATTACAGAGGATACACAGCGAGATCAAACATCTGATCAGTACCCAAAATAGGAAAGCCAATTGGAATTTGCAAAAACACACAGAGATGAGTTAAAATAGAGTTTCATGGACAGATAAGACACATACTAACCTTTATCAAAGTGGGACAATAAAAGTGTATAGAAAAAGAGAAACTGCACATGATTCATAGCACACAAGCTCATCTGGAAAGCATGGTGGAGGTAGTGTCGTGTCATGAGCATGCATGTCTGCCTCTGGAACGGGATTACTCATCTTTATTGATGACTTATTCAATAATGGCAGTAGAAGAATGAATTCAGAAGTGTACAAAAGAATGTGTTCAAGAAAAGGCCACCAGACTCACTGGGAAGTGCTTCATGTGGCAACAGGACAATGACCCAAACACTAGTACTGCCAACTCAATCAAGATTATCATGGTAAAAGAAATTTTGGGTCTTAGATTGGCCAAGTCTATCCTATTGAACAAGCATTTCTAAAATCTACACTGTAGCTCACAGTCACACGCCACTTCTCCTGTGAGCTCCAAAGGGTCATGGGAGTTTATGATATTGATGACATAACCACAGATCTTTTCTGACTTCCCCGTCTTACAACACTCCCCGGTCTCCCTCTATACATACTGCAGAATTACAATTATTAACAATCATAAGCTGTTCTGCTCATGTTAAAATCGGAATACATCCTACAACCAGCAGGACTTTAGAGGAATTGCCATAATAACAGTTTTATGTTATGCGTTAACTCTAAAGTCATAAATCTTCTTTTGGGTTCTGATCTAACTCTTGGGATGACAGTATTCCTGTTTGCAGCAGTAATGGATTGCTCCTTTACACATATAAAACTTTCGTCTCGTGCCAAAATGGCACCTAGTGTGTCTGGGCTTGCGCGGCGCTGATAGCTGCAGGGATTGATGGCTGGAGCCGGACAGATGTGAAAACTTACAGCCCGCTTGATTTAATGAAAGAGATGTAGGGAAATATATAGTCATTACCATTATTAAGCACGGAGCGGTTTCACAGGCAGCCATGCATCAAGACCACAGAGAGATATTAAAGCACTTACACTAAACGGACAGAAAAGAGAGCGCGCGCATATAAAAGTGCATTAAATGATTAGAAGATTTTCCAGAAATATTTTGCCTTGAGGATTGCGGTGGTTCAGGTGTGCTTGAGATGGAGGTGCAGTGTACAGTAAATGTTCATATAGAAAGCAGAATGGCTCATCAATCAACACATTAAGCAAATATCAGGATGAAATGTGGCACTCAGAACAGAAACTGGAAACTTCCTGTGTGTCAGCTTTTTCTTTTAGTCTTGTTTTATATGTCACTTTCTGTATTTTCTGTTTTATTTTACTGTAATATCATAGTTTCCATTTGTGATAAATTATCTATCTATCTATCTATCTATCTATCTATCTATCTTCTATCTATCTATCCATCCATCCATCCATCCATCCATCCATCCATCCATCCATCCACCCAAAGTAACATTGTAAAGAGCCCAAAACAGAAATAACTTGGCATATTTTGCACTAACATGGAAACTGTATATGGTAACAAACCAAATAATTATTTTGAGCGTTCAAATTTACAGTGTACTACTACTAATAATAATAACAACAATTGTTTATAGACACATTATTGGTCTGAGTAGGACAAACTTAAAAAAAATTAGTTCAGTCAAATTAACTTTCCTCTTCTTTCAAGTTCACAGAACTGATATAATTTAAGTAAATTGAACTGTTTCATTGTTTTGAGTTTTATAAACTTATTTCTTTTAATTTAGATGAACTTAAGTTTAACTGAAACTGGGCTGGGATTTCTGTTTCCCAGCATGCTTTGCTCATGGCACTCGAAAGAGAGAGTAAATGCTAAAATTAAGTGTTATAAAATGGTTTTTTGTGCAAGATTAATGGTAAGCGAGATTTAGTAGTGATTAAAGGTGCTAAAGAGGATCTTTTCGTCGACTGAGAAACCAAAGACTGTTACTGAGTTTTTGAAATGAGCGCATGCGTAAGAACAACCCCCCCTTCACAGCTCGTTTCGAAGGAACGCCTCCCAAAACTCGTGCACGAGTATTGGAACACGAGTGTTTACCACCGCCATTCGCTGTCGTGTTAGTGGATTCATTATGTCGGACTCACCGCAGGTAACTCATAATCTGCAGTTGTTACTCCTGTCTCCGGACAAAAACATTGCATGCGGCGCCTGTGGAGTGTGGAAAGTTACTGGAGCGCGCAGCCGCGCGTCTCTCACAAGGAACGTCACGGCAGTGATTGACAAGCCAGAGGGCCAATCGTTTACATGATGATCGCGTAAACGATTGGCTGATGTTTTTAAGGCCCTACCTCGTGCACAGATGATGTATATTAATATTATTCCTTTCAGTGCACCTAATAAATAGTCTTTTATCAGTTAGTAAAGACAGTTTCAAGTAATATTGCAAAAATGTATAAAATAAAACATCCTCTTTAGCACATTTAATGTTTTGTTATGCTAATTTAGAAGAGTTTCTGTTAATGTGGGTTTTTAGAGAGTTGCTATAATGTGGCTTGGTTTGAGAGCAAGTATGAAATGCTTTATATTGCTGTACTCATTCAGCAAATGCTAAACCATGTTATTGTTAACATGTTAGCAAAGTAGCAAGTTAGCATTTTCTGTATTAGCTTATCAAGTTTACACTAATACAATTTTTACATTCAGGTTACATGATCATTTTAAGTTAAATTTATGAATTAGTGTACTCAAATACACTATATTGCCAAACGTTTTGGGGCGCCTGCCTTTACATGCACATGAACTTTAATGACATCCCGTTCTTAATCCGTAGGGTTTAATATGGAGTTGGCCCACCCTTTGCAGCTATAACAGCTTCAACTCTTCTGGGAAGGCTTTCCACAAGGTTTAGGAGTGTGTTTATGGGAATTTTTGACCATTCTTCTAGAAGCGCATTTGTGAGGTCAGGCAGTGATGTTGGCGAGAAGGCCTGGCTCACAGTCTCCGCTCTAATTCATCCCAAAGGTGTTCTGTCGGGTTGAGGTCAGGCCAGTCAAGTTCCTCCACACCAAACTCACTCATCCATGTCTTTATGGACATTGCTTTGTGCACTGGTGCGCAGTCATGTTGGAACTGGAAGAGGTCATCCCCAAACTGTTCCCACAAAGTTGGGAGCATGAAATTGTTCAAAATGTCTTGGTATGCTGAAGCATTAAGAGTTCCTTTCACTGGAACTAAGGGTTCAAGCCCAAACCCCTGAAAAACAACCCTACACCATAATCCACCTCCACCAAACTTTACACTTGGCACAATGCAGTCAGGCAAGTACCGTTCTCCTGGCAACCGCCAAACCCAGACTCGTCCATCAGATTTCCAGACAGAGAAGCATGATTGGTCACTCCAGAGAACACGTCTCCACTGCTCTAGATTCCAGTGGCGGTGTGCTTTACACCACTGCATCTGACGCTTTGCATTGCACTTGGTGATGTAAGGCTTGGATGCAGCTGCTCGGCCATGGAAACCCATTCCATGAAGCTCTCTACACACTGTTCTTGAGCTAATCTGAAGGCCACACGAAGTTTGAAGGTCTGTAGCTATTGACTCTGCAGAAAGTTGGCGACAAGTGTGCTTCAGCATGCACTGACCCCACTCCGTGATTTTACGTGGTCTACCACTTCATGGCGAGTTGCTGTTACTCCCAATGACTTCCACTTTGTTATAAAACCACTAACAGTTGACCGTGGAATATTTAGTAGTGAGGAAATTTCACGAATGGACTTATTGCACAGTTTCAACCTATCACGGTACCACGCTTGAATTCACTGAGCTCCTGAGAGCGACCCATTCTTTCACAAATGTTTGTAGAAGCAGTCTGAATGCCTAGTGCTTGATTTTATACACCTGGGGCCATGGAAGCGATTAAAACGCCTGAATTCAATGATTTGGAGGGGTGTCCCAATACTTTTGTCAATATAGTGTATTTCAATTTAAAATGTATGAGTACAAAATAAAAATCTGCCAGTGCTGCTTACTTAAACTTTGAATTTCTTAACTTAAATTTTTTGAGGCATCTGATTGCCTAAAATTTTTTGAGTTTTGCCAATCTATTCGATTTACAGTGTAGTAGTAATAGTAGTAGTATATTTAACATCAAGATTTTAGGTTTAAATGTATATGAATCTATAGAGAAAATGTACATCTTAGGTCCTGTAAGTAACTATGTCCTTATTCACAGTTATAATTATATTTTTGGATTCACATATTTTTTTAGGATTTTAAATGGTAATATGGTGTGAAAAATTAAAACATGGCTTAACATTACATTATAATTATTCAGTAATTAAAAATACCTATAGAATTATGCTGTGAGTTATATGTCATACTGCTACTTTCTCCATATTTTTTTTTTTTCCTTCAGGTCTTGTTCTGAACAGTATGAATAGGTGGACAGACCTTATTTTCTCGTTTGTTCATCAGTGTGTGAAAGCAGACACTGGGGGGCAGTATTACATTACAGCAGCACAACAACACACACATTCAGTGACGCTGGAGAGCCTTGAACTGTAGTCTGTTGACTAAAGGAGCTACCTGAAAAACTTACACAGCCATGACAGCATATTCAGGATAAATTAATAACACTATCAAAAAGATACAGACAAATGTTAATATTTCTTTAAATACCACAACATGTTATGTAAATCAATATATTTAAATGTAATGTAATTTATATAAATAGATTTTAAATAAATACTTCTTTTACTTCTTATGTGAAGAGGATGTGCAGCAATACTGCGTTTCAGAAGCAACAAAGAAGAAGAATTACGTGACAATGAGCAGAGCATGTCAACATGCCCCGTATTGACAACATCTCAGTGTGCAGACACGAGTCTCTGTCACATGACCAGAGTATTGGCAGCTCGTCCCGTCTCCAGGCATATGTCCCATCCGTGTTTACCCCAACAAACATGACAGACACACATAGATCCACCCGGAAGAATCCCATTAAAGTTTATCGGGTTTAGCTCAGCTACAATAGGTTAAAGTTTGAAACCCTGAGGGAGCTAAAGTGTGATGTCTAGAAATTCTAGTATGTAAAAAACATTGTATTATTATGATATGTTCATTAAGTGCTGCATGTTATGTGTTGAGGAACCCTGAGAAGACGGATAGAGGAATTTCAATTATACACCTCATGTAAAAGTCACAGTGTGTTATGCTTGACGTTATGGTAATTTCAACAGTTAAATGTCAAATTCATCTCAGGCTTTGGAAAATCCGTCGTAGACTTTTGCAGAATTCCATATCAGTTCAGTATGAATTTAAATGTTCTCAGTTCAGTTGTGGACTGTAAGCATATGAGCTATACAGCTGTAGTTTTTCATTTCATATCTGTTCTAACAAATAATCCAAATTCGTTCTTTAAGGAAAGATCCAGATTCATTGCAGTTAATCTCTATCGACAGCATTCGTGCCATACTGTTGATTACCAGAGAAAATTATTATAGCTTTTAACTTTTGTTCTGTTCTGCATGTGTGTGTGTGTGTGTGTGTGTGTGTGTGTGCAGTTAATTGTGTTTACAATATGGAACAGTCCTTCAATTTCTTTCAATAGTAGTAATTTAAACAAATTCACAGAGCAAATGGTTAACTGTCATGCTCGACCCATTTACATCTACTATCCAAATGATTTTCTGTGGTGACTGACATTATGCCAGAAACACAGTAATTGAGTTCACTTCAACCTAAAATTAAAACTGTTGTTTTTATTCACCCTCATGTCCTTCAAAGCATTTATAACTTTCTTTCTTCTGTAGAACACAAAATGAGATATTGTGAATAATGTGCTGGTTGTTCTTGTCAATGCAGTTACAATAAATGTGTACACTCAGAAAAAAAAAATGATTTTGAAACAATTTTCACTCAGGAGCTGATAGTAAATTTCACCAATAATTACAAAGAAATGGAAAGTAACAATGAATTAAACATGAAATGACTCAAAAGTAGTATTTTTCTGAATGTATTCAAATAATCTTTTGACAGGGGACAAATAACAATTTGTCCCAGGATTTTTTTTTTCTCCCCAGACCTGTTGCTGTCTGCGTTTCCATCGCGATCTAAAATACCATGAAGATCAGGCAAGGCGGTAATGTAGGACTGTGCACAACTTTCCAGTTCCCGCTGGATTTCGTCCTGCACATAAAGCTTAATAAAGCCTGAACCTCCATCGGTCGTATTTTTTAAACTCCATTGTTGATTCGAATAGCAAACAACTCTTACTGCACACACCGCAACAGACTTTTAAAAATAGTGGTTTAGGGTTGCCAGGTTTTCGCAAAAAAAAAAAAAAAAAAAAACGCCCAATTGCTACTCAAAACTAGCCCAATCGTGTTTCGGGGGTTCCCCTGTAAAAATTGTGCTCCGGGGGGTTAAATCTGCTTTTTGGTGGATTACCCTGGTAAAATTTGCATTCCATGGGATAAATATCATGCTATTTGGGGTCGCTTAAACTCGTGGAAACAGGGTTGGAAAACCGCGGACTTGGAAACACTGGTTGAAATAAAATGCTGCGTGGAGTCAACCAATCAAAAAGCTGCATGAACTCAACCAATCAGCATGTCCAGCAACCAAGTACTGCCCCCGAAACTTCCTGAACTTTGAAAAAGTACTACCTCGTGAGCAGGGACTTTCTGAGAGAGGAATTTTTATGCAGAACTTCATTTAGACCCTTGTTCCTGCAGTCAAAACACACCGAGTACCACCCTAAAGTCCCTAGTTCCTGAGGAAAGTTCCTGCGGTGGAAACAAATTACGCAGAAGACACTTAAAGGGCCAGTTCACTTACGCTGCATTCACACGGGGCGCCGGCGTTAACGCTTCTCATTTACTTTGAATGGGTGACGTCACGCGTTGCCGAACTGAATTGTGGGTTCCGTCGTGTCGCGTCGCTTCACTCGCATTGCAAGCGGCAGAAATTGAAGATTTCTCAACTTTTCAAGTGCCAACGCAGGCGTCATCCAATCAGATCGCCCTATGCAAATACCCTAGAGCAGTTGTTAGCCAATTGCGTTTGTGCAACACTGGAAAGTAATGTGATTGGCTGTTATCACTATAACGGTTGCGTCAACACAAGCTTCAGACACGCCCTCCGTCAAGCGTTGACGCTGACGCCCCGTGTGAATGCAGCGTTAGAAATTAAAATTCAGTCATCATTTAATCTCCCTCATGTCGCTCCAAAAATGAGTAACCTTTCTACATAAAAGAAGATATTTTGAGAAACGGAAGTCAATGGGCACCAAAACTGGTTACCAACATTCTTTGAAATTTGTGGTCCACGGAAGAAAGAAAGTCATACAGGTTTGGAAAGAAACGATAACAGAATTTTCATTTCTGGGTGAACTGTCCCTTTAAGTCATTATTCACTAATAATCTTCCAGTCAATCCTTCCATGCAGCAAAAGTGCTGTCTTTTGTGTTCAACAGAAGGATTGGGATGGTATGAGGGTGAGAATTCAATTTTGGGTGAACCTGTCTCAAAACTTACCTTCATGTTGAAGGTTGACTTTATTTCACATTCATACACTGTTAGTCCCAGTCTTGAACTTTTCTTAGAATGGAAGGAATATCTTGAGGGAAGGAGGAAATGTCATTTTGTCCGTTTATCTTTAGAGGAGATATTTTCATCCTGTGATGAAACAGTAGTTCATTATTTGCAACAGATTAGCCTTGTAACCTAAAGCCTCCTCGGCATAAACATTTGACCACAGAAGCCATCAACAAAAAAACTGTGTGTGTGTGTGTGTGTGTGTGGTCTCCATGATCGGCTACCTCTCCGTGCCGCTGTGAGCATGTGGCTTGACAGTCATTGCCGGGGGGCGAGGCTTGCACTGACAGCAGCAGAGACGCTCATTTGAGGGGGAGCCGTCAGAAATGTCACACACTCCGGCGCTGCCTCCCCCTCCCTCCGCACATCCGTCACTGGAAGCACGCGGCCCCTCACGACCGGCTGACGGACTGACGAAAGTTTTGGCGGACGGAGAGAAAACTTTCTCTGACAAGGTGACAGTTCTTGATGCATCCAGCTGTCCAGTCTGGGGGCGTCTCTGGAGAGGGAGGGACGCGGAGGAGAGGGTCCCTAATCACTAATTTAGTGCCAGCCATGGCATTGTGCCGGGGGGCACATACACAGGAATGCAAGGCTGTGTACACACTTATGAGGGCGGACAGGACAGGATGAACCTCTGCTCGGCTCTGCAGCCCGGCTCGTGTCTTTTAGTGTCAGGGTCGAATCAAAACAATTACTAACTTCCTGGGCTTGTTTCACATCTAAAAATGGGGGCTATGTGGCATTTGCTTTGGGTAGCTAGTAACTGATTACATGTAATCTGGATTACGTATCAGATTCCTAAAATTAAGTACTTGTAATTAGAATATATTACATTTTAAAATACTCGTAATCAGACACAGTTACTTTTTTATTGATTACATGTTATTCCCACAATGGCAGTAAATTATTCATAATTCATTGATTCTCACCAAACATCTCTTTTGTTGTTTTTGTTATATCTTTCTAAAAGAGTTTACTGCTTATATAGGTTCAGAATCTCTTCCAGGTTTGTGACAAGTCACTAGTCATGTCTATCACTGAAAACTGAGCAAAACACAGCATTTGATCACTGGATTTACAGAAATCATTTCACTTTTAAAAAGTGTTTTCTCAACAGTGCAGCACTGCATATCTAATCATCTTCTGACGAACACATTAATTATTACTTGAATTATCACTCACTCAGTCATTTAACCATGTATAATTGTTGTTTGTCTTTCAAACACATTAAACTGTACAAATTCACATCATTTCATATTAACATGCAATGCAGGGGTTCTCCAACTTTTTTTTTTTTTTTTTTTTTTTTTTTTTTGTCAGCTGAACCTCCTGAGATTTTAAGTTAATAATTAGACCAATTATATAATGAAATTCAGTTCACAGTTCTCTGATGTAAGTTAATAGTCACATGACATGCAGGTAATCAAATAAAATGTATATTTTTTTTAATAAGTATTTTATTTTGATTGCTTTTAATTTTAAAATTATTTATTTTAAATGTTAAATTTGTATGATTTAATTACGTAATATTTCGTTTCATTAAACTCACAAACCCCAGTCTGGGAAACCCTGGCTTAAAGTAATATTTAATGTACTTCATTTTGTTGATTACAAAAAGTGGAATGCATTTTCTTTCTCTTTGTATGTTTATGTTATAGTTCAAGATTATCCTATTAAAAATCAATGTGATAAATGAGTTTAGTCAGAAGTAATCAAAAAGTAGTCAGAATACATTACCATAAATGTGTAATGTAATGGGTTACGTTACTAACTACAATTTTTGTTATGTAATTTGGAATTAGTTACTGATTACAATTTGTAAGTATACCCAGCTCTGCCACTAAGAGACCACAACAGACATTTGTGGAAAAGCTAAATAAAAAATAAATAATTTCTCACCATCATGCTGTTCAAACACACACTTCTTTTTTCTGTAGAACACAAAAGGAGAGGTTTAGCGGAATGTTCCTGCTGCTCTTTTCCATATACAAAGCATAATGACCAGGGTTGTCAAGCTCCAAAAGAGTCCAGAAAGCACCATAAAATTATCATAAACTGGTCCGTATAAGACCATTGAAACCAATGCAGTTTGCAAATGTGGCAGAAGTCTGAATCTATGTGGTGTTTTTAATATGCTTTAAGACAAACATGTGCAAATTCATGTCAACACCATTGCTGAGTATTTTCTCCTTAAAACTGCAGTGATCTAAAAACAGTTTCAAAAATCGCTGATGTTTCTGACGTCAGACCGGCGGTCTTTAGCATATCATTAACAGCGAACTAGCAGGGGAGTCTCGAGAGGCCAGGTTATCCCGGTGTATTTTTCAGTTAATATAAAAAATTTAGCAATATGGCGGGTGTTTGATGTATATTTGATGTTACGATTAACTATTTGTCTTTCTCCACTGATGTTCTGAGCTGTTCAAAGCATTTGTAATGATATGATTGTTAGAAGGCAGCTGTCTGACATGGTTTGTGTAACATTAGCAAAACATTATTAGCTGTTTGATAACATAGTCAAGCAAAACTCTAATCATATTGTGGCGAGCAGGGCGGGCAAGAGCCTTGAGGGAATGGCGCGAGGCCGGTGACGCGAGAGATAATAAGCTCCACCTGCGAGGTGCACCAGCCTTGAGTCTCTCACGGAGGATCTCCAGAAGCATAAAAGGAGGAGCGACGACAGTGAAGGATGAGAGAGGACCAGGCCTGGACTTTATTTTATGTTTTATTATGTTAGTGTGTTTTATTATGTTTAGTATGTTCGTATTATTACTTTCGTTTTGTTCTTTGTTTATTTTATTAAAGATTATTGTTTGAACATTCGCCGGTTCCCGCCTCCTTCTTCCCATATTACGAACTGTGTTACATTGGTGCCGAAACCCAGGAGGAAGGAGGGACATGCTGTCGAAAAGCCCTCACTACTGAGGGGGATCGCGTTGCTGCGGAGGTCGGGCAGCGCGGGAGTGAAGACCGCAAGAGGCTGCCCGAGGCGGTGGTGCTGGAGCTTAGTGACAGGTGGGACGGAGAGCTCGAGGCCGTGCTCCTGGGACGAGGTAGGGCGGCTGCTGTCCAGGAGGAGCGGAGGAGTTGCCGCCGTGGGCCGAAGCCTGCTACCGTCCGCCATGAAGGGGAGGAGCAGGGGATGGCGGACTCGCTGCCGGCTGCCCTCAGCCGGAGGAGCCATCGCCGGCCGCCAGGGGGCGGTCGAGGATTGGGCCGTCCACACGTCCAGTGCCATCGCATGGCACCGCGAGGAAGAGCCTCTCGGCAGGCTGAGGACCGAGCGGCAGTGTATCTGGGAACCGGACCAAGAATTTTTTTTTTCTTTTTCCTCTCTTCCCTCTCTCGTTCTGTCGCTCCCTGTGCTTCCGTCTCCTTTCTCTCGTCTCGTCTGTCCTTACCCCCAGGTGCTGCGGCCGCCGAGACAGGCCCCGGGGGTGAGAAAGCGCCATCTCGGGAGTACCCCCCGGCCTGCGAGGGGCGATGGGGGTATGTGGCGAGCAGGGCGGGCGAGAGCCGTGAGGGAACGGCGCGAGGCCAGTGATGCGAGAGATAATGAGCTCCACCTGCGAGGTGCACCGGCCTTGAGTCTCTCACGGAGGAGCTCTGGAAGCATAAAAGGAGGAGCGACGACAGTGAAGGATGAGAGAGGACCAGGCCTGGACTTTATTTTATGTTTTATTATGTTCGTGTGGCCGGCAGACGTCCACAAGGGTCTGCCGGCATTACTTTCGTTTTGTTCTTTTTTTTTTATTAAAGATTATTGTTTGAACGTTCGCCGGTTCCTGCCTCCTTCTTCCTTATCTACGAACTGTGTTACACATATTAATTACCTTTATGTGTCTGATGTTGTAAAAAAAAAAAGTGTTTACAGCGTTGTGCAATGTTTACCTCAGTAAGTTGACCGAGTGGATCTCTGAGCTGGTGAGAGCAAGTGGAGGCGGGGCTAATTTGCATATTCATAGATTCCCGTATAATAAATGAAGCAAAGGTGTAGAGTTACAGTCAACCTATAAGGCAGGAAGAAATTTTTTTCACAGGAAAAAAATGTTTAAATATGTCATTTTGGTGATCAAAGATGAGTTTTAAGGGATACATTTATTGACTACAGGAGGACTTACAGTAAAGGTTTTTATAATAATCTATTTCAAATAAATGCTGTTCTTTTCAAATTTCTATTAATCGAAGAATCCTGGTCTCATGGTTTTTACAAAAATATGAAGCAATGATTTCAACATAAATGTGACACTGAAGACTGGAGTAATGATGCTGAAAATTCAGCTTTGATCACAGGAATAAATTACATTTTACTAGATATTCACATAGAAAACAGTTATTTTAAACTTTAATAATATTTCACAATATTTATGTTTTATGAAATGTAGCCTTGGTGAGCAGAAGAGACTTTCAAAAACATTTCAAAATCTTACTGATCACAAACTTTTGAATGGTAGTGTAGATATTTTTACATAAATATATGGAGTATATGGATGATTTTTATTCTGCTTTTTAAGTCCTTTTCGTAGGATTTCTTATGAAAAAAGATCTGCTCGAACACAGAAGTCAGTCAGTCATGTGTGTTTGTCATGAGGTGTGGGTGAGTAAATTATTTCTTTAATAGGGAGATGTATGTGTCTGAACTTGTACAGCTGCATGTGAAGCCCTTTGGCATGAAGGTTGAAGCGTCACACAGAGGTCCAGGAAATCATATCATGTCACTTCCCGACACACCAAACACACAGATGTCTCCATGCGCACACTTAACCACCACCGCACCACTACAGCCTGAAAACACAAGGAGATTTCCCGCACACCGCCGGTGGACCGCGGCATTGTTTTGTTAGTTAATTGGTCCTGACCCTTTTTTTCCAGGCTCTTCGTCTCTTTAGCGAGATGGCTGTGTAGATCACCGCTCGGCTTATCTAATTTCATTAATGTGATCTCCTGTCCATTGGCTGACAGCTTAATGGTCATTATTTGTGGTTCCCTTCAAATAAAGCTCAGACTGTAAATTGCAGTCTGTGGCAATTGGGATCTAAGTGCCACCCTGCATTACTATATAATATCTATTCCTTTAATTAACTGAAAGCCACACTGACATTTATTGGATTGCAAGTTACTTGTTAATGGCAATAAATTGCATAGAGGAAAAAAATATCATTGCTTATTTTACATCAATAATTTGTGGACCTTTAGGTAATGATTATTCATTATTCTCTCTACATGGCTGTCATGTTTGTTAAAGTGTTCGGAGGTTTACTTCACAATGCTGGAGAGAGACTGCAAACATGTCACAAAAATATGCTGGGAAATTCAAATGAGGTGTCAGTCATTAGTGTAATGGTAAAACTAATTCATATCACCTATAAGACTGATGAAAATATATGATTGCAAATAAATGTGTTAATTATTCAGGAAAAGTTTCTCCGGTGTGTAATGTTAAATAAGGCCGGTTGGCAGTTGAGACAGGTTTGGCTACACCTGAATTAAATTATGTTGCCGGCTGAATTTAATTACTGTAATGATGCAGTGTGAAGGTATAAGGAATTCAAAAAGTGATAAAGTGCATAAAAACTATAAAGACATAGTTTAAAAAAAACTACTAAAAAACAAAATTACTACAAGTAAAAAAGGTGGAGGTATAATTCTTTTTGAAGTTTTATGAAGTGTTAACAATGAGATTGTGGTTTTTATAATCAATTAACACTACTTTTGTCTTTTTTTTTTTTTTACAAGATGGACAAATTTTGTCACCAAAAAGTCATTCAGTTTAACTAAAATTTCGGTTTTACCAAATGACACTTTTGGTTATACCGAATGACAATATTTTCAAACAATGCTAACAGGCTGATATCTAGCTAGCTAACAAAATGACAATCAAACATTTTATATTTAGTACAAGTTTTTAAAATATTACAGCATTTTCCATGTTTTATAGCGGTTGTATCGAATGACCTGATGTTTCGGGACATGCGTATGATCAAGTGAAAACATAAATTTTTCATATAGTTAAAAGAGAGTTAGTTACTTTGCTTCATGACCATATGGTCCTTTACAGGTGTCTGAATGATGTCACATCCTGTCACATGATATTAATCACATGACTTGATCCAAAATGGTTCCTTTATATTGGTTACTCCGAATGACATCAATCAAATTAATTTTTCCGGACATTCTTTCTCATAACAAAGCAACGACTTCTACACATAATTTTAACACCATTTTACACTATGTTGATATATGATGTTATAAAACCCCTGATCTAAATTAAAATGCTACAAAACATAAAATCTAAATGCAGACCCTTTTTACCCCCCAAGTTGGGAACCACTGATTTAAGTGACTTAACAAGAACCATAGATATATTTATGCACTTGTATTAAAACGAAATGCGTAATGCGTAACTATATGATTGATTTGACTCGAACACAAAAGATATTTTGCAGTAAATCTGAGGTATTTTCTCATACTCTTCTCAAAGCGCCTGTCCTCCAGCAGCGATCCTCACGCGATGATGCCTCTTGAAGTCTCAGTCACTCAGTTGCCACCAGCTTGCCAATTGTGTGAACATATTCCCTGTCAGTGCGGCACAGTCGGCTCTCGCTGTCTCTTTGCCTGCCATGGCGGTGATCAGACCTCCGGCCCTCCGTGATCTGACAGGCCTGCCACTCTGATGACTTCCTCAGCCTGAGACCCGCGACGCTTGTGAAAGCGTCACTCCAGCCGCTCCAAAGTCAAAAAAGAGCAGTCAGGCGCGCCCCGTCCACCCCCCGCTGTCTTGTCCGATCATGACACGGTAGCGGCGGCATACAAACTTTGAGGAAGAGAACATCAGGCAGGCAGAGGAGCACATTCGGTACAAAGCATGATGGGTAACGAGCGACAGCACCAGCCGGGGTCTTGACCTTATGAACCTACGCGGGCGCCCTGCAGGGAGAGGCGTGTTGTGATGCGTCAAACCCAGCCAGTCACGGCTGATCGAGCGCGGCAGACGGACGATCGTCCACGATTGTGTGGGAGATTATGAGAACAGGAGACAAGGGACGGGCTTTAAAGTGAGCAGTCACTGTCCACTCCACCTATCATCAATGACTCTGAGTCACTGCCCGAAAACTCCAGAAGTGAGCAGCAATGACAAAACACCGGCCGATGTGAAAGACACGGACAAGCAAAACTGAAGCGCATGACATGCTGGTCATTTTAAGTGTTGTTTGCTGTAAGACAAGTATTGATCATATGTAGGATGTGAACAAACCCCTAATCCAAAGTAGTATTGTTTTTGGTGTATATTGTAACTCCTCCTGCACCGCTTGTGTTACATCACAAAAAAATGTTGTCATGTAACCTAAAAATGTGTCATGTTGTAATAATATCTATATTAACTGGTCAAAACATTATTTAAATATGACTGAATCAATCTTAATGCCAACAAAAGTGTTTAAAGTTTTCATGGTAGAGCAAAAGCTGCACGATTTGGGGGAAAATCGAATTGCAATTTTTTCTGATAAAAATTGTGATTTTAAAACAATCCATGTTTGCTGTGCTTGTTTGTTTGTAGGGCTGTTAGTATTATTATTATCATTACTTCAGATATAGTACCAGAACACTTTGTAACCATGCTAAAACCACTCAGATCACCCTAGCAACGCCATAGCAACACACTTGCAACCACCCTTAACCCCCCAACTGTTAGGGGAATGTTTAGTTCTGTTGATTTTGACATTCAGTTTTGCTTCCTTTGGTTCCTGTTTCTCCTCTTTGTTTAGTTCCAGTTTCTTATGTTACCTATTATGCCCCTGTTTGTTTTCATCTGTGTCTCTTAGTTTCCTTTGCATACCCTTGTACTTTTAGCCCTACATTTTCTGTTTAGGAGTGCAGTTCTTATCATGTTTAGGTTTATGTAAAAGAGTGGTTTACTTTAACTATTCCTGTCTAATGCTTTCTGTTTGTGTTTTGAAACTCCTTCGTGTTGAGTATGCTGCTAAGACTGTAAAACTAACATTTTGGCTGAGAATTTTGCACAGGCTTCATTAATGCAAAGATATACATACACCAATCAGCATAACATTATGAGCACTGACAGGCGAAGTGAATAACACTGATTCTCTCTTCATCACGGCACCTGTTAGTGGGTGGATATATTAGGCAGCAAGTGAACATTTTGTCCTCAAAGTTGATGTGTTAGAAGCAGGAAAAATGGACAAGCGTAAGGATTTGGGCGAGTTTGACAAGGACCAAATTGTGATGGCTAGACGACTGGATCAGAGCATCTCCAAAACTGCAGCTCTTGTGGGGTTTACCCGGTCTGCAGTGTCAGTATCTATCAAAAGTGCTCCAAGGAAGGAACAGTGGTGAACCGGCGACAGGGTCATGGGCGGCCAAGACTCATTGATGCACGTGTAGTCTGATCAAACAGACGAGCTACTGTAGCTCAAATTGCTCCAGAAGTTAATGCTGGTTCTGATAGAGAGGTGTCAGAATACACAGTGCATCGCAGTTTGTTGTGGATGGAGCTGCATAGCTGCAGACCAGTCAGGGTGCCCATGCTGACCCCTGTCCACCGCCGAAAGAGTCAATAGTGGACACGTGAGCATCAGAACTGGACCACGGAGCAATGGAAGAAGGTGATCTTATGAATCATGTTTTCTTTTACATCACGTGGGATCAGGTGCGTGTGCGTCTCTTACCTGGGGAACACATGGCACCAGGATGCACTATGGGAAGAAGACAAGCCGGCGGAGGCAGTGTGATGCTTTGAACAATGTTCTGCTGGGAAACCTTGGGTCCTGCCATCCATGTGGATGTTACTTTGACACGTACCACCTACCTAAGCATTGTTGCAGACCATGTACAACCTTTCATGGAAACGGTATTCCCTGGTGGCTGTGGCCTCTTTCAGCAGGATAATGCTCCTGACACAAAGCAAAAATGGTTCAGGAATGGTTTGAGGAGCACAACAACGAGTTTGAGGTGTTGACTTGGCCTCCGAATCCCCCAGATCTCAATCCAATCGAGCATCTGCGGGATGTGCTGAACAAACAAGTCCGATCCATGGAGGCTCCACCTCACAACTTACAGGACTTAAAGGATCTGCTGCTAACATCTTGGTGTAGATACACAGCACACCTTCAGAGGTCTATTGGAGTCATGCCTCGACGGTCAGGGCTGTTGTTACATATATAGTATACATATACTGTAAACCAGAATAAGTTGGCAAAACTCAAAAATTGAGGCAAATCAGTTGCCTCAATTTTTTATTTAAGAAATTCAAGTTTAAGTGAGCAGAACTTGCAGATTTTTATTTTGTATTCACACATTTCACTTAAAATTATCATGTATCTCAAATGCAAACATTTTTAATCGTGTAAAATTAGCTAGGTATAACAAGCTAACTCAGAAAATGCTAACTTGCTAATTTGCTAACATGTTAATAATAGTATGGTTTAGCACTTGCTGAATGAGTACAGCAATATAAAACATTTAACATACTTGCTCTCAAACCAAGCCGCATGCTCCACTTGTCACCATGATGGTAACTCTCCAAAAACCCACATTAACAGAAACTCTTCTAAATTAGCATAACACAACATTAATCACTACTAAATCTCCCATTTAATATTAATCTTGCACGAAAAAATGTTATATAACACTTCATTTTAGCATTTACTCTCTCTTTCGAGTTCCATGGGTAAAGCATGCTGGGAAATAGAAATCCCAGCCCAGTTTCAGTTAAATTTAAGTTAATCTAAATTAAAAGAAATGAGTTCATAAAACTTAAAGCAATGGAACAGTTCAGTTTACTTAAAGTATATCAGTTCTGTGAACTTGAAAGTGAAAGAAAGTGCTAAAAATTCATTTGACTGAACTAATTTGTTTAATTTAAGTTTGTCCTACTCAAACCAATTAATTATTTTGAGCGTTAGGGTTTACAATATCAATTTGCAAATCTTAGCTTAAGTAGTGCAGCATGGTCAGTGTGTGATTTGGAATGCAAGGGTCAAAGTTCAGCCCTGTGCTTTAATTAATGCTTATCAATTGTTGTTTCCTGCTGGGTGATTGGGCAATATTTGTGCTTTTGTAGAGATTGACTCGATGTCATCAAATGGCGACATGAGTATTTGTAAGGTCATTGTAATATAAAGTTCATTAAGTGCTATTTTTTATAAAAAATATTTTATAATATTTAAAAATATATATTTATTTATTTAATAATTTCTAAAGGTTTATCATTGAAAAGTTTATAATCTTTTCTTACGTGACTAAATTAGCGTTTTAGTGACTCAGATTGTACAGTAATCGCCACCAGCTCTGTGAACATATTCTCTAGAGCTATCACACTATTCACTATACATTTGAAATCTGGTTAAGCTAAACCCGCTAAGTCTGTGTAGTGCTACTTCAGGGTCAGTATGGTCAGTGTGTGATGTGGAATGTGAGGTCAGAGGTCAGTCTCATGCTTGAGTGAATGCTTATTAACTGTGCTGTTTCCTGCTGGCTGATTTGGCAATGATCTGGCTTCCTGTAGAGATTGGCAGGCCGTTGTCAGGCAGTGAAAGCCATGTCATACCGACCCTAACGGCGCCAAATATTGGCTTAATTGTCAGTTTGAATGTGTGTTGTTTATTTAATTAGATCTAGAAGAATTCCAGTGAGTCTGTCAGTCCTGCTGTTTCCTGCTGTGCTTATTGAAGGGACAGCAATCATACTTATGACTATATTTGTCTTGAATTTAATGAAGTTTGTAGCACTAAACATTTTTTTTTCTTTTTACTGTTAATAATTTTATTCAATTCAATTCACTATATATATATATATATATATATATATACATTGTGACACCTGGAACGCTGCATTGACCAATCAGCATCTAGAATATTCAGAAGATTCCTTGAGGTACGATTCACGTCAAGGTGTTTCTCATTTCTGGTTTCTTCGATAAACAGCTTTGGCTGATCTTGTCAGCTAAAGGCGATTCTTGCGTGAAAATCAGCTTTGCGGATTCTGTTATTCTAAATAACCAAGCGTCATCCCTTACCTTTAGATAATATTTGCTTTGCCTTTTTCCATCACCAAATCTTATTAGCCATCTGGGATCCGTTTTTACACCACAATCAATTTCAATGAGCGGAAATTAGATGAGAGCTTATGTATTTGACAAATAGATAATTGGCCTTACTTAACCCTGACCTTAAAGTGCCACTTTGTCAGAGTATATCTGCTCAGAATTATTGAAGCATTCAATTAACCAGATTAAATGACACAAGCCTGCAAACAGACAGCATGTCTCTCTCTCTCTGTCTCTCTCCCTCTCGCTTTAATTATCTGATGGTGTTTGTTGTGGAGATGTTTAATGGGACTTGGGACTGTATTGTATGGATCAACCCCTCCACCTACTGCATGGCTCTGTTCCAAAATCTGAATTTGAGTGCTCTACATAGGCAGCAACTTTGTGTGTCATATATGTAATGCTCCTCACATGAACATGAGATTTGACTCACTAGAGATTTCAATACAGTTTGCCATTAGCATGTTGTTAGATAACAATAGAAATAATGCAGATGAATATGATCAATTACAGTTATTTTAATATCATTGATGTACTATTTGTGTTAATCTTTGGAATTAAATTGTATTTTTAGATTTTCTGTTTTCATTTCAATTTTAGTTAAATTTTTTAGTATTTTTTGTTCATTTTTATGCATATTATTTTTTAAATGTCTACATGTTTTTGTTTTTTAAGTTTTAGTTTTTATTTTATTGATTTAGTTTTAGTTATTTTGGTACTTCTAATTTAAAGAAGTTGAGAAATGTTGCCTGCCTTTTTAAATTTAACTTTTGTTCTTAATTTTCATTTTTATAACTTATTTCAGTTTTTTTTTCCAAGTAATGAAAAATATTATTATTAATATTTTTAAATGGTTTTAGTTTGTAATATATTTTTAATGCTTTTCAGTATGAAATGGCTTACATTTATAATCAACAGTTGTCCCACTTTTTTGCTATATATTTTTTTAAGTTTTCACAGGTTACAATTTTAACATATTTGAAGTGTAATTTGAGATTTGTTGTATTTTGAATACAGTCTTTCTTTCAAAAGGCATAAGTTTATCATACTGATTTCAAAGTTTACCAAACACTATAATAACATCTTAGTTGATAATTCACTTACTTTATTTTGCCAAAAAACATCCCATGTTTCGGTCATGACTGCACATTTTCGGTAGTGCCAGTAATATATTGGTACCGACCACATCACATTACAGGATTTTAACTCCATAAAACACTTCTAAAACATATTAAATTACTAATGATTTGCATAACTGTACTAAATTTTGTTTATTCCCCCAAATAACGATTATGTGTTATTTTTTGTCACTACCAAAACAATGGATCACTACCGAAACTTCATCACATGTTTCAGTCGTAACTGTTTCGGTGACATCACGGCAACATGCTAATCAGCCATGGTTAGCTAGAACAGTTGTCGCACATAAAAGAGACTTTTGAACATATATATATATATATATATATATATATATATTTATAAACCAACAATGGAAAAAATTGCAAAAATTATTTCAATATTTTCACAATTGAAATTTTTGGGTTAGGGTTCGGGACAGCCACCTCCCACTGAAAGTACCCAATAAATTATGATTTTGTATTATTAAGCTTACTATATTTTAAATATTATTGTGGGATTCAACAGAAGAAGGATCTTAGTACCATGTAAAATGTATATACGTAAATGCTATTTAAATGTGTTTTTTGGTTGTGGGACAGCAGTTTGCACCAATCTGTAGAATGGCCTGTATATGTGTGTGTGTGTGTGTGTGTGTGTGTGGAATATAATAAATATAATAAATTGTAAAATATTGTAACTTGAAGCTTATAATATTATAACTGCAAACGCAAATAAAAATGCAAAGATATGTTGCGGCCTATGTTGGAAACATTCATCATGTTGTGAGCACGCTTATGATGCCTTTAAGGTTGCCTACATAGGCAGCTTACTAAGATTTGGAAGAGTTTCTGTGTGAGTGAGTCTCAACCTGAAGAGTCAGATCTTAATGAAGTGCCCTGGTGAGCCATATCAAAAGGGCTTTCCCGCCACACACACACACACGCACACACGCGCGCGAGCGGAGTATCATGCTGATAAGTGGTGACGCGGATGGGATCAACGCGGGGGCTGATGTGATTTGACAGATGGGCTCTCTGATGCCTGTGTATTGAGGTCTCTCTAATCGATTAGTTTTAGTTAAGTGCACTCTCAGACGATTGTGTCGTGTCTTTATCGTTCCCCTCCGCAACACCGACAGCCTCCTCCGTGCCAGCCTCCACCTGTTTGTGCAGGGGAAATCTATTATCCGAAATGATCAAATCTCAGCGGCACTTATTCTGTCTCTCTACAGTGTATGACATTCACTTCAATTACAGGACAGAGAATCCAGTAGGCAGTGTGTTTTGGGCACAGCACTTTTCTAGAGGATGCTGTTTGTAGGAGAATGAGAAAAGAGACTTGGTTATTACTCGTGTGCTTTCTCTCCCTCAGCGTTCCCAGGGGCAGTTATTATGGTCAGGACCTGTGGGCATGGCTGGTTTGTGGCACGGACTGTCTTGCTCTCCAGGGCTCATTATTACAGCATGGCCGGTAGCCCCAGGAGGGGGATTGGCCTCTCTTGCTCTCTTCTCTGGACTCTGGATAGACACAGCTCCCTACGGTAGCAGCAATGGTACCCTTAAACTTCCACCGGACTGTTCGGGCCCTGCAGAAATGTGCTCATTCCCCATAATCCTCTGCTTTCCAACTCGGACAAACGTATAATGCTTTATTTAAAGGTGATGTGTGCAATTTTTCAATGTTAAAATACTTTCTCCTACCCCAGCTTAAAATGCAGAGAAATGTATGTAAGCCATTTGTAGGTTGATTTCCCCTGAAAAAGTAAACAGTTTGGAGCTGGACCAGCTGTTTTACCAAACAGCAAAGGGGAGGAGTGTTTGGAAAACTAATTTGGAGATTGTTTTTAAAAAGATCACAATACACTGAAAACAAAAATGGTGTATGATTTACTTTGAAACAAATTTCACTCAAAAATGGCAGGTAACTGTCAGGGTCGGAGAAGATGTACGCACTTTTCCTTGTCAGATTACTGCAGGTTTTTGGAAATCTAAGCTATTCTTGCAGCTCGCCATTTCCAAATCAAAGGATTTGGATGATGACTGGTGATCTTTTATATGTAAATGACATTAATTAGGTGTTGTTTACAATGCTGAGAACTGAAACCATTCAGCTGTACGCAAGTTCAAGATTATTTGTGATTTATAGATTTCACACCTGAAATATAGAGGTGTGCACTTGTTTTATGCACGTACGTTCATTCTATGAATCACACGTACACACATCTGAGAAATGATCCTAAGATCAAATTTAGGACCGTTTCTGCACAACATTTTATGAATGAGGCCCCTGGCCTTACTCATCTACTAGCATGTATTCCAAATAAAGGTTGTGTCTGTAATATCTAGTAGTTCAGTCATGAAACTCTAGATGGCACAAGCTGATAGGTCCTTTACATGCAATCTAATAGCAATCCCATAATTTCCTACATGGCACAAGCTGACTGGCTTCTACTAATCCTGAAGCTAACAAGATTGCTTGAACACTCTGGTTCAGCGGTCCTGGTTCCTCTGAACCCCTCCAGCTCCACCTGTCTAGATCTGCTATGGGATTTATGTATGTCTATTTATGCAGCAGCAACATATCTTACATGCTCACAGCAGCAGTTTGTGTAGCAGATACTCTGAAAGGCCAAATGCATTAACATCATCATATCGATTAGCATGCTAAAACTATTCAGAGAGTCTTGATGGTTGAAATATAATTGACCGTTCGCAAAGACCCGCCCCCTTTAGTTACTGTTGCTATGTCCGACAAGCCGTGCCTCTCTCACACCACACATCATTTTCTCATGCAGTGAAAAATACATCACAGAGCAAAGAGGGCATCGACAGACAAAACAGAGCAGGTTACTTTTGATATGAAACAAAGTCTCAAATTTCAAATTTTGTAATTTTTAAAGAATTTAAAATCATTTTGTGGCTCTTTAATGTGTTGTGACAGATTGCTGTAGCGCCTCAGCTCAAGCGTCTTGTGAACCGATCGTCTCTTCCTACTAGTTCATTTATAGAATCAAATAAACATGAATTAACATGAGAAGGAGTGTTGTTTCAACCACGGAAAGACGTCAATACACACTATTTTTCAAGTTCAAGTCCACCGACCTTAATCTACTAACTCCCCTGACTGCTTTGTCGGACAAAATAGCAGATTCGACGTTATGATTGGTTAGATCGCCTGTCAATCAACTCCTGGCGAAGGGTCAATTACTTGTTCTGCCTCTGACTATTACTATTCCTATTTTTTTATTAGATTTTGGCATTTTTTGTCTTTATTGAGAGGAGAGTTACAGTGGAAAGGAAGTAATGCCGGGATTCAAACTCCGGTCACCCAAAGTGCAACCCCACAGTGTGTCGGTTTTCTGCACATTAGCCTATTGGCTCCGACAAGCGCTACTATTTTTTTAACCCTTTGCCTCCAAACACTTGTCATAACCACCTTATTCTTAATGTAAGATTGTGAGTGGCCATTTTTGCAGCTATATGTGCAAGGTTTCAGGTGTCCAACACAGGCTCATTGGCAACACAAGCTTGTGGTGACATTTCTGCAAAAATTATATTACTTTGCTTCTTGCATGTTTCATGAAGTTTTATCTGAAACAGATGAACATCAGTGTTGCAATGTTTTATTATGTTGACGTAATTTGACAATTAAATGTCCAGTTTGTAGTGCCAAACATTTGAAAATAACGTACCACCTACAACACCCTACCATAAACCTAACCGATAGTGATAACAAAAGCAAACGTGAGATAAAAATGCATTTTCTGAGGAAACAATGCCATTTTAGCTTCTACAATTCTATTGTGACTCATGTTTTACTGAGCAAATAAAACATATTTTTAGTAGTTTACAAATCATGCGCTATGGTAAAAGTGTTTTGGGTCACAACAAAGTATTGTGCAAGTAACCACACACAATAATGTCTTTATTAATCAATAGTCTGCCCTTAAACCATATTTTGTGTGGAAAAGAATAAAAGTTGTTGGTGTTTTACTACCACTAGTTTTCATATGAGGAGACTTTCAACCAGTATAACCAAAACTGTTTCTGTAGAGAGTCACCTATTGCATCTTTAAGGCGGGCATCTCCCCCTACCCTAAAGTCTCAGTCAGTGCAATGAACTTGAGGAAGCAGGGATGGATTCTGTGGGGAATCTTACATAAACGATTAATATGTTACTTTACTTCTGATAAATAATTATAAGAGGGGTGCCATTTTTTTTCTCTTCACTTGATCACCCGCCCACCAAAATGTCTGTGCACGGCTCTGATTGTAGTTATTTCTTCAGTTTTACCATGTGCAAACTCTGACTGTGAGTTCTGCCTTACTCCATGATGCTGGGTGCTTAAGGGAGGATGGATGACTGGAATATATTAAAGAAAACAAGGGATCAATAACCTGTTTTCTACTATATTAATGGGCAGTGATTGGATTGAGCCACTCTTTGGATGGGCTCAAAGGAATACGTATTTTTAATTGAGTAAAAACCACTATATATTAGATATTTACTGAACAGTAATGGTTAACCAAGCACAATAATGGCTGTTATTAACTTGACTAACTAAATTTTAGTATCTTTTCATACCTTTTTATGAATTATCCAAATGTTCCTGGTTGGCTGCTGGTATCCTTGAAGGAACTCATAACTGTAGCTGCTGTTTGTTTGAGAACAGTCCATTAAACGAACCATGGAGGGCTTTCCTGAGTGGGGTGTGCATTAGGAATGAGCAAAACCAGGTGGTAAACTTCTCTAGCTTTAATTAAAATCCCTTAATTCCAGCGTTTGAACCCCAGGCTGTATTTCACAGGCGAGAGGGAGGCAGTCCGGAAGCTTCTTTGCTTGGCTCTGATGCATGGCCCCCTGTTGACACGCACTAATTTTGATATATACGAGCGGATGAATCTCTAATTACATTTTGGCATGGACTCTGAAGTTACTTAGCATTGCACTTAATTATTTTTATACTGACACTTTAACAGTAAAGTACTGTGGTGTAAATTAGGTTAATCCTCACTGTTTTTTTCCCCTCATTGAAACCCATTGATAAAATTTTTTGGAATATATATATATTCCGTTTTCTTAAAAATGTCTTTCCACTTTCCCTTTCATTATGTGCTTACAGGACTTGAGAAATATACTTTCTTAGTTATCATATTCTTAGTTATATTTAATGGTTATCTACAGGCCAATAAAGTTTTAACGGCAGAGCTGATTGGTTCTCATGCCGTGAGGGTCCCCTGACAGGTCAGTGGAGTCCAGGTGTCGTGTCATTTCCTGTGTAAGTGAACTCACACTGCACTCTTGTCGCTCGTCAACACAAACACACAAACAAACACACACCCACACAGCTCTATAGCTCACCTGAGATACAGCTTAATTGTTCCTAATTAAAGTTGTACATGAATTGCCTGTAATTAAACATGTGCACAGTTCATTAGTGCTCCCTAAAACAAAAGGGCTTCAATTTTATGTGTGTATAATTGTCATGCAAATGAATCTGTGTTGCTCTATAGGGTATCTGTCTTTCCCTAAGGCCTTAGTTAGAGAGGTGTACCTGGTCTGCACTGTAATATCTCTGTTCTTAATACAATGAATTGCAATTTATATGTTTTTCTGTTTTTAATTTAATTTAATTTTTAAATAGTAGCCTATGCTAGATTGTGGTATTCTGCTGCTTTTACAAAGCATGTACAAATAAATAGTTGTCAGCCAGTTCAGTTCCTCACTCGGTTATGACTTAGACTTACATTAAAGGATTAGTTCACTTTCAAATAAAGATTTCCTGATAATTTACTCACCCCCATGTCATCCAAGACGTCCATGTCTTTCTTTCTTCAGTCGAAAAGAAATGAAGGTTTTTGATGAAACATTCCCAGGATTATTCTCCTTATAGTGGACTTCAATGGGCACCAAACGGTTGAAGGTCAAAATACAGTTTCAGTGCAGCTTCAAAGAGCTTTAAACGATACCAGACGAGGAATAAGAGTCTTTATCTAGAGAAACGATCAGTCATTTTCTAAAAAAATACAACTGTATATGCTTTATATAAACAAATGAACGCCTTGCACGTGCTTCCGCTTATGCTGTATGTCCTACGCCTTCCCTATTCTACTTACGGAAAAAAATTTAACTATAATAAATATAACAAAATATCATAATTTTACCAGCATGTCCAATTATATTGTAAATTACCACATTAGAAGATGTAATACAAGATAATTATTGTTTACTGTAAAAAGAACAATGGCTAATATAATTTAAATGGGTAAATGTGTGTAAGAAGATCTGTAAAATGGTGGCATGGATCAAGTCAATAAAGGACAATTGATTTTCAAACTAATGAAACCTCAAAGGGCTTTTTAAAGATAACCAATTAAGCAGAATAGGTGCCAATGAAAAAGAATCATATCCAGCCATCTCTGTTGTTTTAAAGAACAGCTCAGAAAATGGAAAAGCCTGGGAAAACTGCTTACTGCCATCTTGCAGAAAATTACGCACAAAGAAAGGGTAGACTCTCTGAAGGATTAACACTTAATTACGGCTTAATTAGCATAATTATGCATGCTAATAGCATCTCAAATGGATAGCGGTTGTCGAGAGGATTGAACCATCTGTAATTGTAGGGGATTAATACATCATTTTTTATTTCCAGCATCATTGTAACTCTCTTCCTCCTGCAAGTGCCTCTCATTAATCAATTTCACTTATATTGCGTTTAAATTTTGGTGCCTTTTTTTTTGTTTTCAGAATACATCATTAGGGTCATCCCTGCGCAGCGATGAGACAAGACTAATTGATCTCAGAAGGATCCTTATAACTGAACAAACAAACAGGTGAACCCTCTTCAGAGTGAATTAAGATGTGATTTGAGCTGAACATGTTTGGGATGAACTGGGAGTGGAAGAATTAACCAGGAGTATAAAGATCAACCGGGAGTTTTAATGGTTTACTGGGAGTGTACTGTAGACATCATCTGGGAGTGTTGAGGGTAAACTGGCAGTTTAGACATTAACTGAGTGCAGAATGTGCAAACAGTGAAATGAGAGTGTAAGGAATAACCGGGAGCGTGGGCATCAACTGGGAGTCTTGAGGTTGAACTGGGAGTAAAGAGATTAACTGGCATATACCAGTGTCTATACTGGGGTGCATCTCAAAAGCATCATTAGCCAACTAACATCGCAAGTTCCGTCGTTACTAACATAGTTTAACAATTTGGTGCTTTCCGAAACCATCATTCAAACAAACATTTGCAAACTGCATCGCAAACTTGTGTGGTTGGAAAGACAGATCTTGAGCTGTGGTTTGGAAGCATATGACATGTTGACTTAATAATGTATATCTTTTATTTCAAATATATGCAAATGTCATTTACATATTTGAGTTTGTCAAGAGATTTAAAGCACCGTTTTTGAAGAGCGCTCATGTGTGTACGTGCTCTAGTACGTAAGAAGAGCCTATGATTGAATCTGGAAATAAAGCAAAATAAATGAGAAAAATGAGAATGTGTCCATTTTTAGACAGCTGCAAGCAGTTGCAGCACGACATAATACGAGAGTGTTTGTGTCCGATGTAGGCACTGTGTAAGGGTGAACTTGGAGCATGGAGATTAAAAGTCATATTTTAAGCAAAATTTAAGAATAAACAGGTGTGATGTAATTGCAAAGCAAATCTGGTCAAAATTAAAAAGTTTTGGAGTTTGTTTCTGAAGTTTCAAAACAGTTACCCAGTGCAAATATTCCAGACAATGTTGTGCCGGCTGTTTAAGACCTTCACACTACCATTGTTTCTTGACAATTAGTGTACATTACTGCTCTTTTGTGACCACTCATACATAAATACTCTTCTTAGAACCACTGCTAGCAGCAGAAGACCTTGTATGTTCACAAGTAGTGGTGCACAACTATTTATTTATTTAGTAACTTCTGGTTACCCAGAATAACTGTATAAGTGAAGAATGAAGAAGAACTTTGCCAAGAATATATTGGGACCTTAAGTGGGAGTGTAGAGAGTAAAGCGGCAGTAAAGAGATTAAATAAAATATTAGGGTAAATTGGGGATATATAGATTAACTGGCAGTAGGAGACTAAATTTGGAGAATAAAGATTAACTTGTGGAGGGTGAGTTGTGAGATTAACTGCAAGTGTAGAATGTAAAGTAAAGATTATCTGGGACTGTAGAAACTAAACTTAAAGTGAACCATAGAACATAAACTGGGAATGTACAGATTAACTTGAACCAAAGAAAATAAACTGGTAATGTACAGTGTTACAACAGCTTTTCCAAAGGAAAGTAACAAAAAGGGGCACACATGACCATAATTGAGCTCAAAAAGGAAAAAGCTTCATTAAATCAAATTAGTTCACAAAACAAGGAAATAAAATAAAATAAAAATGTTTCTGTAAACATCAGTTTTGTCAGTGCATGAAGCAAGGTGTCTGTATTGTGTTGTTGCGGTGTTAAAAGATGTAAAAACAAAGACAACACAGGGAATCAAAGCAAGACCAAATGGCAAAGCAAAGAAAAAGCAAAACGAAGGAGAACTCAAACAAAACTTGCAAAACCCAAGTTCCCGTACTAGCACTGCCAACAGTCTCTTTTAAAGGAGCGCCACAGCAGCAACTGCAGGTGCAGCCAATGACCACATTTCCCAAACGACAGTGACGGGATCGTCACAACAGATTAAGTAGAATCACAGAAAATAAACTGGGAATGTACATATTAACTAAAAGCATAGAAAATAAACTGGGAGTCTACAGATTAACTGGAAGTGTAGAAGATAAACTGGGAGTATACAGATTAACTGGAAGTGTAGAATATATACAGATTATCTAGAATTAAGATAGGAAGGAACAGAATAAACTGGGAGTATGGAATTAGAAGATAACTGTATAGCAGAAGCAGAAATTTAGAAGATAACCTGGGAATGTATAGATTAATTGGAAATGCAGAAGATAAACTGGGAGTATACAAATTATCTAGAAATTTAGAAGATAACCTGGGAATGTATAGATTAATTGGAAGTGGAGAATATAAACTGGGAATGTACAGATTAACTAGAAGTGCAGAAGATAACCTGGGAATGTATAGATTAATTGGAAGTGGAGAATATAAACTGGGAATGTACAGATTAACTAGAAGTGCAGGAGATAAATCGGGAATGTACAGATTAGCTAGAAGTGCAGAAGATAACCTGGGAATGTATAGATTAATTGGAAGTGGAGAATATAAACTGGGAATGTACAGATTAACTAGAAGTGCAGGGGAATGTACAGATTTAGAAGTGCAGAAGATAACGGGAATGTACAGATTAACTAGTGCAGGCGAAACTGGGAATGTACAGAAGATACCTGGGACTGGGAATGTACAGTTGCACAGAAGGATTGAAAGTGTAGAAGATAAACTGGGAATGTAGAGATTAACTAGAAGCCTAGAAGATAAATTGGGAGTATACAGATTAACAAGTAGTGCAGAAGATAAACTGGGAATGTACAGATTAATTGGAAGTATAGAAGATAAACTGGGGTACAGATTATTTGGATGTGTAGAAAATAAACGGGGTTTACAGATTAACTGAGATTTTAGAAGGTAAACTGAGAATGTAGGGATTAACTAGGAGTATAGAGGGAGAACAGGCTGTAAAAAGATTAACTGAGAATAGATGGTGAATAAAGAGTACAGAGATTAACTAGCAAATGCAGATGGTAAACAAAGATTGTAGAGATTGACAGAGTGAGGAGATTAACTGAGAGAGAGATGGGGTGTGTTGGGGGCAAATTGGAAACTGGGTTTGGACAGATTAACTGAGACTCTGAAGGGTGAACTGGTGGGTGAAGTAGGATTGTAGAGATTGACAAGGATGTGGATAATGAATTATGATGGTTTAACTGGGAGTTTAGAAATGAACTGTGTGAATACGAAGTGTCTGAAATCACCTCCTATACCCTACAGCCATTTGTAGTGGTGTTTTGGACATTATTGAGTGCACTCATTCAATCCCATGATGCACCACAATAATGGGTGTATAACCGATACTCAACGGCTAGCCACTGGAGAATACCCATGCACTGTGAGGATCGTGCAAAGAAATTTCTGCGTCTCACCAGAATATGGCATCTGAATTCTCTCACTCGTTACTCCTTTAAAGGGGTCATATCATGAAAATCTGACTTTTCCCATGTTTAAGTGCTCGGGTCTCTGGTGCATCTACCAGCACAGAAAATGTGAAAAAGGACAACCCAGTAACTTTGTTTTGGTAAGCCTTTTTCTACAAGCATTTGAAAAATCGAGCCGTTCTGGTTTCGCTCCCCTTGTGACATAGGGAGGGGATCTTATTATAATATTACCGCCCCCTGAATCTGTATGTTTCCACCCACGGGGCCGCAATTGTTTTTGCAATTCGCCAGCGTAACACTGGTCCTGGAGTGCAGCATCAGCAGCTGTCCAGCAGTTTAGCTACAACCCTGAACAAAACACACTTGAATGTCTTCAGGATTGCTAAAGCTATGTGAAGGAAGGTGAGTTGTGTCAGAGCAAAACTCTGCAGGACAGCAGCACTCAAGAATGACTGTCCCTGAGCTCATGATATGTCTCAGCTAACATTATCACTGATCTGTTAACGGATATATTAGCAAACATATGACTCTCCATAAACTCCTGGCATCTGAACCACTTATTTATGAAGGAAATGTGTCCAGATAAATTCATATACCAGTATATGTGTAAGTCATTAACACTAGAATGCTGCACACAATCGTCAGTAAAACACAGAATTTGCACAGAAGTTGATTCTCAAAGATGGATTGATACCAACTGATCCAATTTCATATATATTTATTTCGTGATTTTTGCTAATTGTCTTCCTGAATGTGTTTAGTTAGCATGTTGCTAATGTACTATTAAATGTGGCTAAAGTTACCATCGTTTCTTACGGAGACCAGAGCCATTTCGTTATTTTCATTTTTAACCCAAAACGCGTGTAGTCTGTATAATTCATAAACGCATCTTCATTCTTATTGAGTCTCTCCAACAGTGTGTAGCTTTAGCCACGTTAGCCGTGTAGCACACTATCAAAATTATCAGAATCAAATTTTAGCAAACATCCACAAAATACATGCCATACCTATGTTATATGCTGCATCAAGAACAGTTTAATGATATACTGTAAAAACCAATAAGTTCAGAATACTGAATACTTTAACTCATTTTTTAAAGTTGGTAGAACTTAAAATTTTTGTGACAAGTGGGGCGGGGCTGAGAGCCATGGGAAGCGGATCAAGGCCAGTGTGGTGCACAGGTGTCTCTCACTAACAATCCCGTCACCGGCATCCCTTTCCCAACTCATCGTAATGTTAATTACATACAGTTAATTTACATAAACATCACATTCAGATCTTGGTTAAATGTTACATAGCAAATAACACATGCTATTATAACTATCGGAGAGACTGTCATTACATACTTGCATATATGTAATCATACAACATATGTAGTCTTAAATGTTTTGCAGCTCATCCTCAACCTAAACACAGGCTCTACTCTTCACCACAGTGGTAACCCTACAAAACTAACATAACAGAACCCCCCTGAATCCCAACATAACACAACATTAAACATTAACTTATATCTGCATATGTTAATCTTGTGCAAAATAACACTTAATTTCAACAGTTATTTATATGGTCTGATGCAAAGCATGCTGGGAATTATAAATCTGCTGCAGCTCAACTCAATCATATTAAGTTCAGCTTACTACAATGAAATTTTGAGTTCATGCAACTTTTTCCTATTAAGTACAATGAACTTTCATTATTATTTGAGTGAAACAAACTCATTTAATTTAATGAATTTCACTGTTCGGTTTTACAGTGTACATTTTGTGAGTTTTATTTGCTGTGTTAGCTGTATTATGCATGCCTCATTATATCTGAATGATGAGCGAGCTTGGGGGCGGGGAGCACGAGCTCATTTGCATTTAAAGCAACCCACCCACAAAAACGGCTTGATTTTGCTCACACCCAAATCGGGGCAAATTTGACAAGCTATAATAAATGATCTATGGGGTATTTTGAGCTGAAACTTCACAGACACATTCTGGGGACACCAGAGACTGATATTACATCTTGTGAAAAGGGGCATAATAGGTGAACTATGTTGGTGGAATAATGTACAAAACAGAAAATGAGGGTATTGGGGGTGGCAGTTTTGGGTGGACATGATGATCATAAAATGATTGTGCAAAACATCTTTCTCTTGATTTGGAAACATCAAGACGCATTGTAACATTATCTAAAAATAAACCTTATAGCAAACCTTCGTGCAATTATGGTAGAGTCAAATGAACATTCTGAGTCAAAAGCGTAAGCCCATGTAATTAAGGAATCTCATCTATCAACAGTCCCTAGATATAAAAACGATGCTAAAAAGTTCTCGATAACGTGTGTCATCCTTATCTACTCCATGACTTTAAACCATCATTGACATTTTCCAAAAGCCACTGAGAATCTTCTGCATGTCTTGTTCAGACACGGCGATCAATAATGTTTTTCTGCAGGGACTGGATCGGCCAGCAGAACTGAAGATGATATGAGAAAAGGGGAAGGAGGGAGAGGAAGGGCTAATCAATGAGGAGTCTTGAACTTGGGAAACCCTTTTCATGTTTGGTATTAAGCTGCGATCTTGCCTGTCGCTCAGACTCAAGAACAAACTGAGATGATAGGCGGTGGTGTGGTAAGATGAGGGAATGTGAGGTGATGCAGTAACTCACTCATGCCAGTATGAGGCTCTAGGAAACTTCTAATACCACATCATTGCTTATATGAGTGAAACCAGGGGTTGTTATTAACATTTGTAAGTATAATTTTATAACATTTAAAGCACAAGTAACAACTTTGCTCATTAAAAATGTGTAAAGTTTGTGAGAACCTGACATTTATATGTATTAGATTCCAAGTTATACTGGCATCTCTGGGCTCAAAACGTGTGCTTGAAAGCAGTCTTTTTTTGTGAGCTCTGTCTGGACTCTGTCTAGCTAATGGATCATTTGCATTATCGATGAGGTAACCCTGTCACCTCCAACATGGACTTTTAAAAAGAGAATAATTTTATGTTAATTAGATATTGATGCCATAATGATTAATTGGCTCCTGAGTGTTGTTAATATGCAGTAGTTGTCGTGTAATGTGCATTTTCTAATGACTTTGTATCAGTTTGTTCAAACAAGGGGGAGGATTCGACCCCAGCGAAACCTTTTTAGCAGAGAGACTGACGTTTGTCCGGTGACGTCATTACCTCTTTTGAGAATACTGTTGAAACATCTCTGGATCATGTAGGATGCACTGAGGTATGATGTTCATTAGGCATTTTAAAATGTATAGGATTTGTTTGTGAAGTTAAGTGAGTTGAAACACCAGGCGAACGCAGTAACACTCTGTAGTGTCGGTGGACCAACAGACTGCTCATCCATCTTCCTCTCTGACAGCTTAAAGTGGCTGCTTTTGCCCTTTTGATTCACAGATGGGGTGAATGTGGCAGTCGTTTTAATTTTAAATGAAGTAGAGCCCTTAAGTCTCAGGAAGCTGTTGTTGAGAAATCATACTAGCATCTGCCCATCAGCACACACACATCTGAAGCCACCCGTGAGCACCAGCATATAAGCACCCGCCCATCAGCATCCACCCATAAGCAGCCATTAGCACATTGCAAAGAGCTTCCAGCGGTCTGTGTGTATAGCCCTTATTCAATAAAAGTGCCCAAATTTCCCCAGGATTGATCACAAGAAATAAAATCTTTCCACTTCTTCTTCTTCGGATCATAATTCAGCCGGAAAAGTAACATTTAAATGTACAATAGCGCTGACTAATCGTATAAAGTATCCTATTTTCATGTAATGGCTTTGTATGGACTAAAATCTGAGGGTGAATGCTCAGAAAACCCTACTGCAGTATTTACTCCTTGTTAATGCTTGCCAAGGCATCAATATTACTATTGGCCACTGACCACGCTTAAGATTATGCCTGGTCGGGAAAAAAAAAAAAAAAACATAGATTTTGACATTGAAATTAAGCCAAGTCACTAAGCAACCTGCTATCTTCACTGCAACAGATGACAACCAAAAGCACTCCACTATTTTGGCTGCATCTGAAATCGTATACTCTCTGAGTAGGTACTTTTTTTTTTTTTGAATAAGTAATTACTTCAAGACCGCTAAAAAGGTATGTTTTATATAGTGTTAGTCAGTGTGCCCTTTTATCTCTTTTTATTATTCAGGTAGGGTAAGGTTAGTCAAATCTAGTGTAAACCATAAAGTACTCACCCGACAGCAGGTTGAAGTCTTTCAGGAATGACGACTCCCTTGTGGTTGTACTTTTTTCAGGCTCAGTTTGTAGTTAAAGTCTCATGGAAGGCAATCGTAATAATGAAAATACTTATTTTATTGGTTACAATACAAAGCAGTTAATGCAAAATAAATAAAACTTAAAAATCAGCTTAAGCTAAAAAAAGCTCTACAATCTAGCTTTATCTAGTAATATTGGAGATGCAGTTTAAGGGTCCCTCGTTAGGGTATCAGGTATCCTTGTTTGCTTAAAGGATTAGTTCACTTTAGAATTCAAATTTCCTGATAATTTACTCATCTCCATGTCATCCAAGATGTTCATGTCTTTCTTTCTTCAGTCTAAAAGAAATGAAGGTTTTTGAGGAAAACATTCCAGGATTATTCTCCATATAGTGGACTTCACTGGGGTTCAACGGGTTGAAGGTCCAAATGTCAGTTTCAGTGCAGCTTCAAAGAGCTCTACATGATCCCAGACGAGGAATAAGAGTCTAGAAATGATTGCTCATTTTCTAAAAAAAAAAAAAATATTCCACATGGGGTAATCATGTTGGAAAGATCATGCATGGCGTAAGCGGAAGTATGATCCATTGTCTACAAAGTGAACGTGCAAAGACAAACGGCCTTTACAAAAAAACGTAAAACAAAAGTTGGACGATTTTGAAGTTGGAGGAGAAAATTAGATGGATTTTTTCGCCCTACTGTGGTACTTCCACCTACCTTTCCAACATGATTACGTAATGCGTGGCACATCGCAGAGCAGTGCAAGATGAGCATTTGTGCTTTAAAAGTTATAAATTTTGTTTTTTGTTTTTTCAAAAATTACTGATCGTTTCACTAGATAAGACTCTTATTCCTCGTCTGGGACATGTAGAGCTCTTTGAAGCTGCACTGAAACTGACATTTGAACCTTCAACCCGTTGAAGTCCACAAGGAGAAAAATCCTTGAATGTTTTTCTTAAAAACAGTGAAGTGTCCCTCATATGCACACTTCAGAATCTCACCGGAAATAGTAGGTCATCCAGGTACTTTTTGCCTGTTCTTTTCTGAGAACTGTGAATACTTTTGTCACATACTGTTTTTCACCTACTATTTGGTAGGAAAGTATGCAATTTCAGATGCAGCCATTGTATCTTGCTCTTGTGGAATACACTGTGTTTAGATAATGTATGTTCAGTGCATTTATAATTTGCTCCTGAAACTGTAATTTTGGGCCATTCTACAGAAACGTCCACTTTTCTGTCCCTAGACTTTACAGAAATATTACACTTGAAAAACACTTTAGGATTACAATTTTTTTATATTTTAATATGAAACAATATGTTATTTGAACAATTAAACCTTCTTGAGCATCAATGTGGCATTATTTGTTTTTTAATTAATTATAATAATTTCAAGCGCCACAGAAGTGCTCGTCCCCACAGTCATGTACAGAAGGAAAGTGATTTATTTTGAGCTCAGAAACAGGTTTTTCTACCATTTTAATCACAATAATGTATGCATAACTATCAAATATATAATGTAAATGACATACAAAAACCAAATGCCAAATAAATATTATAAAATATTTAATGAATGTAGTGGTCCCCTGGTGTTGTGTCACTGGTGTTACCTTTACAAAAATCTCTTATTTTGAAAGAAAAAATCACACTGATGACATCACTTGACTTCCTTCTTCCTATTTCCTGAAGATCAATGAAGAAAGGCCAATGAAATCCACTATCCCTTTTCAGTTATCAGAAATTTTAATTAGAATATCATAATTTCATATGAAGCTTTTAGTTGAAGTCACTGGTGTGACCTACTTTATTGTTAGGGAATTATAAAAAACTAGAATACAAATGGATTAAATTACTTAATTTAGTGAATATATCATGATTGATAACATGTGGTTTGATACCTTGCAGCAGCCATTTTGTAAAATGCATTTTTCATGAAAATTGTCACTGGTGTTACCCGTTTGTAGATAAACTTTATTTAAAGCTGTTCATTAAGTTATTTTCATAAAATAGCACTAAGATTACATGATTATAACTTTTCTTGCTCATTGTTAATCTTCATTTGGACAGATATGGCTAAATTCAGTGCAGTGACTTTACAGACAGCATATTTTACAGACATTTTTTAAAATGTTGTTTATGATCTTTTACTGACTGCTTTCACCAAGTGTCAATGATAAGTCTTTGATTGTATACCAAA
Organism: Culter alburnus; assembly: GCA_028476615.1. Lineage (NCBI taxonomy): Eukaryota > Metazoa > Chordata > Actinopteri > Cypriniformes > Xenocyprididae > Culter > Culter alburnus. The sequence continues at coordinate 202,565 of JAOTNS010001300.1, forward strand.
TGTAAAAATCTAGTCCAATCTACTTAATTATAGTTGAAGAATAAGGATCTTTGGTCTCATGTATACGTCACTGGAGATTCATTTTGTCACTGGTGTTACTGTTTTTTGTCTGTCACATTAAATAAAATGTGTCATATGTGACATGATAATAATTTTACATCCATTGAATTCTGCTCACTCAAGAATTAAGATGTAAAGGATTGCATCATTACTTTTTTATAACTGTTTTTCAAATATTTTCATTGTTATAGCAAATACATGGTTGTGCAATTGAATTAACATCATTCAATCACACTTTTAACTAACCTGATTAAAATAAAAAAAACACAATCTCCTTATTTTTGCATTATCATTATTATTTTGTAACTGACTGCATGTGCTGAAAAAACTGAGAAATAATATTTCATAAAAATGTTTAAAAATGCCACAGAAGTAAGATAACACCAGTGACAAAAAAAGGGGACATGCAGTCTTTAAATAAATGTACAAAAAAAAATAAAAAATCATTAAGCTGTCATTTATGTGTATTCATAAAGTCAAAGTGTAATATAATAATGTGGTCTAAGTTTAAATGTTATGAAAAATAAATGCATTTAAGACATTTTGTCCTACCAAAAGTGGACGTTTTTCTGTAGAATGACCCTTTTACTGGAAAGCAAGACAAAACGGAGATAGATTTTTTGCAGTTTATGTGTACATTTTTGCATTTTTTTGGTGCCTGCTGTGGTCACGGCTGGCTTTCTGTGTTGCAGTTCTCTGGGCAAACTAAGTGCTGGGCCAAAACATGTGAGAGTCAGAGCAGAAGTGACACAATGACTGTTCTGCTCACTGATTGGCCTGACACTTTCACTCATTTTGAGAGACAGCGGCCTGTCTGTCTGTCTGTCAGCAATGTCAGAGAGACAGAGTGAGTGACTGACAGCCCGGCGCAGCACCTGACACCTGTGACAACGACATTGTCGTGACACTACGGTGCTGTACCGACCAGTGTGTGTGTGTGTGTGTGTGTGTGTGTGTGTGTGAGTATCCACTCTTGGGGCTGACCATTTATCAGTGGTATTTTTCCACCATTTAAACCTGTCATGTCACCACGATACACTAATTTGACACGTGAACTAAACTGCTTAAAATTGGAGGTTAGTGAGGTCTCATGCACTAGTGTGAGGCTGAAAACAGACTGCTGTGTACTTATAGACATTACCTCCACACATCACAGTACAGTATGTGAAACAGTACGCTTCAACTGTTTCACTAATAGTTAATAGTCTTATGCTACATTGTTGTCATATGACCTGCATGTCAAGGTGAAAATAAAACAGTTATTTAGCATTATATATATATTATGTAATGTAACAGGTCATCTGGGTATTTCATGCATACAGATAATCTGTGCACTGTATACATACCACATATAACAGAAGAACATGTTAGAGTGTTATTCCGAACACAACCTTACATGAATGTTTTTGCAAGTACAAGCCGTGTGTTGAAAACGTGTGACAGACAGACATTATGTTCTTGCCTCATTAATGGCTAAAGATAAAAAAATCTAAACACTTAGAAAGAACACGCACAAAGACAATGTCTATTATGTTTCATGTCATTGCGCATCTGTCTTTGCGTTGTCACTGAGATCTCAAACAGATAAACTCCCTTTTTCCTGTGGGATTGTGGGATGACACAGGCAGCCAATTTCCAGCCCTTGATTTGATTGATAAATCCTCAGTGACAAGACAGAATAAAAGAGCCCTATTTGCTTTGATACATATAAATAGGAAATTAAGCAGCAGTATTGTCAGGGTTAATTAGTCGACAGTGAGGCGGGATGTCTGGCCTGTTTGACATACTGAAATTCCAGTAAGCGCTACACACACACACACACACACACACACACACACACTAGGGAGTAGTTACTCTAATGGCTAATCGCTCTCTTCTGCTGTTCAAGTTCCTGCTGTTCTGGTCTCTGAAATAGAGCAATTCTCCTCACTTGTATGATTACAGCATGAAACTATTATTTGTGTGCCTTTGTTTCATAAATAATGACAATCACTATTTTGCCGATATATAATTTGAAGATGTGGAAGGTTTTTTTTTTTTCTTACAATGCTTTCTCCTAAAGTTTAAAGTTTAAAGTTTAAAAAAACGCGAAACAGCATTTGCAACACACTGCAAAGAGTTTCTATATTTTTGTCTTGTTTTTCGAAACAAATATCTCAACAACCTTTTAAGTCAGCATGAACTGAATTTTTTTATTTTCTAAATGCATGTTATTGATCTTAATGTAAATAAATCATTGATATATATATTTTTTTCTTTTCTCTCTGCTGATGTACGCTGAACTTCTCCAATCATTTAGTCTGCTTAAACTCAGCCCCTTTATTACGATCGACTGTAAGCTTGCATTCAGATCTGCCTCCATCCAATCAACAACTGATGCACAGAACCAAGTCCCTGCCCTATTAATATATATATCAGTGGTGTGCGGTGGTGTTTTAAAATGAGGAGGCAACGTCCTCATTTATGTCCCTGTTACACAATTTTCCTGGTTAAGTTAACATTACATAAAAAGATAGACCAAATACAATTCTATTTTGTATTTTTACATTATGTTCTATTTATTAAAATTGACATCGAAGCAATCACATCCAATCGTAACCGATCATATCCAATCATAGCGCGATGGAGGCACTGCCTCCTCTCACGTGACTTTCCCCCATTCATTCTCTATTACCCCCCACTAAACCCACCACATGCTTAGGGGGCTCTGCTTTGTTTCTATGAGCTGAAGGGAGGCACAGAGACGCGGACTCCCCGCTGTAACTTTACCTGCAGGTGTCGCTGTTTGACAGTGTTTCTTTAGAAAAACAAGTGACTTTTACACTTTTTAATGTCAAATTTTGTAACATTTGCATTGTTATATTTTTGTAATATTGATTTTCTCATCCAGTTTTTTTGAGGATGCACTGCCTCCCTTGCCTTCTCGGAGGAAACGGCCCTTAAGAATTGATATCGTTATATATATATATATATATATACCAATATCGATTCTTAAATCCCAAGAATAGTCTGTTTTCAGTTGATGAATGAGCAGAATATGTAGCGCCTCCCATCCAATAAATCGCAATAATCTTTGTGCTTTGTTACTTTTGATATGAAGCAAAGTGTCAGATTTCAAATGACTTCCATCTTATTATTAGATTCAGAAAATACATACGGTTTTGGCGCTGTTTAATGTGGCGTGACAGATCGCTTTAGCGCCTCAGTTAAAGAGGAGCATGTGATCATCCTCTCCTCCGCTTTAATACCAGTTACATGCATGAACATCTGAAGGTATGTTAAAATATACAGTACAACTTACTGAAATCTGTATCATGTCTCGTGTAATCGCTCAATCAGTGTTTCAGCCTCGGAAAGACGTCAGTAAAACAGCTTGTCAACAATGTCACGTGACGTCACATTACCTTAAAAACATATTCAGTGACCATAAACTCATTAGTCAGCTAGAAAAGTGAACTCTAGAAAGCAACATTCTGATAAATAGTTATGTTACATATTCATAATTTTTAATGGTCTTCAATATTTAATGCATGTTTGAGTAAATCAGTCATGACAGCCGCGATTTAAATGTTTATATTTCAAAAAACGAATTGGAGTAGAAATATGATTATGTAATTCTAAACTTTACTAATAAAAACATCATTGAGTGTAATTTAAGTGTTTGTATATAAATAAGTTAATTTAACCTTCAATATTATTATAGCAGTACCAACTGACTCTCATGTGTAGTTTACAGCATTAGTTGAGAGATTGTTTTCCTCTAGAAAATTTGCCAACTGTAACTGAAATACTACATCCAAAATAATTGATATAGAATCAAATTGAATCGAAAGCATGTGAATAGTAATCGAACTGAATCGTGAAAATTGTCAATACCCAGCCCTAATAATAATAATTAATAATTATATATATAATATATATATATATATATATATATTACTCACCCTCATGTCACTACAAACCTGTAAGAGCTTTGTTCATCTTCTGAACAAAATTAAGATATTCTGATGAAATCCAAGAGGTTTCTGAAGTTCCAGAAAGGTACTAAAAACAACAGTTAACGTCGCACTTGAGTGACTGCAGTGGTTCAACCTTAATGTTATGAAGCGACGAGAATACTGTTTGTGCGTAAAAACAAACCAAAAATAATGACTTTATTTAACAATTTCCTCTCTTAACTGTCAGTCTCCTACACAGTTAACGTAGTAAACAAAGTGGTAACTTGAAAGTGGTAATTAAATTGCTGTCTATTAACGAGTCATATACCTCGGATTTCATCAAAAATATCTTCATTTGTGTTCTGAAGATGAATGAAGGTCTTAGGGGTGTGGAACAACATGAGGGTGAGTAATAAATGACAGAACTTTCTTTTTTGGGTGAACTAACAATTTAAGCAAGATACTTTTACTTGAGATGCAAAATTGTGTAAGATATGGAGACTTAAAGGGGTGGTTCATTGCAGTTTGATCTTACAACAGTTCCCACACGAGCGATTTATAGATAATCATGACAAAATATGCTAATCAATGAATTTAAGATAATTAACTCCACAAAAGCTACATAAATTCATCAACTAACCGTTCAGAAACGTCCTGTTGCATTCTACATGTTCACTTCTTCTTGAGTCTGTCCATCATTGTCAATTTTAAAATTGTTTTTAAACAAACAAGCAAGCAAAATTTAGTGAGGTTTATGCTTAAAATTAAAATAAATAGGAAAAAATGCATAGTTCTGTCTTTGCAATCTGACTGGATAAGCCACATTACAAGCAGCTGTAAAATATCCTATACATAGACGTGACTGAATGTTAATAAATCTCCTTATTAATGCAACAACTATAACATCTACAGTCAGTTTAATTAATTAAGCCTATATTACCTGGAAGACTAATTGTGTATTGTGATTATTGTTATTAATAATTAGTTTACCTCATGGTGTAATTCTCTACACTAATATCTGAATAGCATGTTACTTGCATTAATTTTAACCTTGTACTCGATTTACTACAGTGTCAATAAACTGAACTTTGATGCTAAGTGTGTGTACAGGAAGTCCACAGTATGAAACTCTCATTAAACACATGGTGACATTGAGTGTAGGACTGTGAGTTTAACCTCAAAATCACCCAATCTAACGCTAGAGCTCAAATGATTCCCTTGACATTGAACTCGCACTTGTTACCAACATGTGTGCAGAAATGACAGAGAAAGAGAGAGAGGACGCGAGGGAGAGCTGTAAGTCATTACCCGCTGGAAATAGCGCACCATTGAAAAGATAAGCGCAACAATGACTTCCCATCCCATGATACATCTCAGGACTTGCCATGTTATTTCCACCCTCTTATATATGGTTCCTGTTATTGAATTTAGTGCTGGATAAATAGAGCAAGATGGTCAGACCTGCTCACAGGGGTTCCGTCACATTATCTCACGCTACTGATAACATCCAGGAGTGTGTGTGTGTGTGTAATTGCGTGCATGCGTGTGCATGTGTGTGTGTGTGTGCGTGGTGCGGCCGGATTATGAGGACAAAACGCATGAATACGTACCGACTCTATGAGGACATACCGTAACTATGAGGACAGTGCTGATGTCCTCATAAGTCGAGCAGTGCAGAAAGGCTTATAAGGTTGTTCCTAACCACCTCCCGCGTTTTCTCAATATGTCCTTATAAACACGTTGTACCCGTTTTTCTGTGTGTATGTGTGTATGCTCAGTGTGTATAATCTCCCCCTATTGAAAATTTGGTGCTACTGCGGTTTCATACACATTTCATACACCTAGACCCGCCCAAGCGCGCGATTCATTGGTGGAACACTGGAATCCTCGTCAGTGATTGGCTGGATTTGACATCGTGACCGTCAGCTCGCCACGCCTCTGATCTTCAATCGTCTTGATGCGAGGTGTGACGGAGAGATTAATAACAATAATAATTAAGATTAATTAGCAGAATTCCAGCGAAATTGGCGAGCTATAACGGGAGATTTTCACTTGATCATGTCAAAGGTAAGTGTATTTACTTATAATAGTACATAGCTCAGTGTGTTATGAGTCAGACAGTTTTAACTAGTTACCTTTAAACATGGCAGCTAATCGGGCTAACATCAGTTAAAGGTACTAGCCTATTAGCGGCTAAAATGGCGTCTTTGGCGTTTTTTAAGGTACAAACAAAATTATTTTGTGGTTCATAGACACATAATGACGTATTAGTTTTTCTTATCAAAAGTAACAAACCCCAAAGTGACTGTAATGGGAGGTGAGCTACAGTGTTATTTTCATTCACCATCTGATAACAGCAAACTACTAATCGATTCTGGGGATTGATAGTTTCTAATAAAAAATGAGAATCGAGAAATCATTATTTTTTTTTACTCAGGTCTAACGTTAATGAATTTGCAGTAATATGATAGAGACATATTAGAAATATATAACATAAACATACCTTAAGCAAAATGACTGACTGTATTATCGAATATATTTATTATATATATATTATATATATATATATATATATATATATATATATATTATATAGGTAATACATCAGTTATTTTGCTTAAGGTATGTTTATGTTATATATTTCTAATATGTCTATCATAATAGACTGTAAATTCAGTTTATATATATTAGGCTTAGCTACAGTCTGACAGTAACATACTTTATATAAAGAATTCTTATAATAAAAACATATACTCATCATGTTACCTGGAATGTTTTTAGTCAACATGGTGAGAAAGAAGAGAATAAAACCTGAGCAGGATGCAAAAGAACACATATTGTCGGACAAAGACAAAGCCTTCATCGAGGGACGACAAATCAACATTTAAAGGTAAGTTGTGCGTCACAAAGCACTTTGACTATGTTCAGACTGCAGGCAAATCAGATATTAATTTTTTTTTCTTTACCTCTGATCAGATCTTCTCAGACATATTGTCCACATTATTAAAGGGATACTTCAGGATTTAGCATTAAGCTTTGTATTAGTAGAATACCACTAGTATTTTCGAATTACCGTGCTTTCCCCCTTCATATCAGCCCGAGATGAGAGATTTATGCATTTTTATTCTGTAAAAAAGCCTCCGATGACGCAAAAATCGTCATTTTGCGTCATTGGAGGCTTTTTTGGCCAGAGGCTTAAAACTACAGCCAGTAATAGCAGGTAGTTCCGCATTTTTTCACCACGCCCATACATATGCGCGTTTGAGGTTACTCACGGACATAGATCAAAGATTTAATCAAAAGTGGGTGTCAATTATATTTTTAAGCTTACAGTAATAATTACATTATTTTGTTATAGTCTGCACTACATCAGTGGTTCATCTCGCAAATTTATCGGTCTCTGCAGTCATCTCAACCAATACAGCAAACAGGCTTTGTGGTAACGTTAGCATAAATAGATAAATAAACTCAGTTTTACAGAACAGTGGCTTTACTTTGATAACAGTCAACTTATATGCAACTTATATGTAATTGTCTATCTAACGTTACTTTGCTAAGTTTGCAGTTTTACTGCTACCTACAACACTACATAGGCTACTGTGTTATCAGAAATAGAGTCTAGTATCAGCGAGTCTTACCTCTAGGCGAATACGCTTAGGCCGTGTGTCCACCAGAGCGTTTTTAGCTAGCTGAAAACGCTAGGCGCTCTGCTAAAATGCGTTTTTTTCCGTTGAGACGCTTTGTTGCTATGATACGGAATATCCACGGCACTGTTTACTTGTAAATGATTTTGCAGGAATTTGTTTCAGCCTTAGGCCGTGTGTCAATTTAGCACCATTTCGCTGTAAATGTATGAACTAAAGGTGCGTCACGCGGCCTCGTAATTCCTGTAGTTACGAGATTCCTGCTTAAAAAGCGTTCACGTCCTCGTAGAGCTCGTAGTTACAGCTTGTAAACTGGGAGTTTTCTGAAAGCTCCCAGATGTACAACATGGCTGCTATACCAACTGACCGCTGTAGATTCATTAGGCGTTGATAGTGGTGCCATAGAAACGCATAATTCCCAGTCAAAGGACGTGAACAGCTCCGAATACAACGTCACGTGTTGTCATCTCAAGATTTCGGTAAATACGAGGTGGCGCGCAGCATAACTCACGATTGTAACCGATAGGCGTGGTTTGGGCGTGGCCTCGCAAGGGCAGCAAAACAAGTGCATTCTGGGAGTTGTTGTCTTTCATCCACATTAGTCAAAATACATTTTCTGCCTTTTCTCAGTCTAGAAAGCTCCAAATTCAAAAATAATTTCACATTTCTACTACATAAATGACCAATTTTAAATACACATTCATCTTTCCAGGGGTGAAGTACCCCTTTAACTGCTATTGATCAAATAAGATCTGTGTGACAAATCCAACCTTTCTGCAAATCCCAAAAATGAAAATTCTGTCATCATTTACTCACCCTCAAGTTGTTCCACACCTATATAAATTGACCCTTTGCACATTTTGGGGTTACTCAGAAGCAGAAGTCATCATAGTTGGGCAAAATTCTATAGCACTGAATGAGAGAATACATTAAATATTTTTTTTTGTGTTTCCATTTGCTCAAATAGCAAAAGAAAAACTCCCAAAGGTGTTTTCACAGCTTTCAAAAAGAGGAAAAAAATAAAGAGGGTCTATTTCTTTGTTGCTGGACATAAAGGAAGATATTTGGAAGAATGTAACCACACAGTTTTGGGGCACTATTGACTTCCATAGTATTTTTCATATATATAGAAGTGGTGCCCCGAAAGTCTGTGGTTACATTCTTCAAAATATCTTTGTGTTCAGCAAAACAAAGATGACAGACTTTTCATTTTTGGGTGAACTAATCCTTTAACAACCCAAAGGCAGATCACTTGAGTGCAGCTGATGTTGTTTTGAAATGATCAAGAATATTTCAGTAAACAAATAAGCTATCCTTTGGATCCTCTGATCTTATTTCCTTTCCTTGCATTCCCTCACATCCTTCAGAGGTGACAATGAGAAGTGCACTGTATTGCTGGCAGTCTGAACATGGTCTTTCACATTCACACATTTTGCCCTAGGGTCAGCCTATTATTTACATAAAGGTTGAAGAAACAAAAAAAACTTATAAAATTATATTTTTTATTTCAAAATTAATACTTGAAATTCTGTATAGGTTACAGAGAATAGGGTAACCAAACTCAACTAGTATTTCATTGGTAACCAATGCTTGAAATATTTTGTCACTTGCTGCACCTCATATTACATTACAAAGTTTTACAGGATTTAACCCTTTAAAAAGATAAGATGGTTAGTTGTGTAATAATAGGTGCACTTGGGTTCATGTTTTATTATTATTATTTTTATTATATTTGTCCTTTTAGGGAGAGGTGTGTTTGCTCTTGAGCACATTGAATCATCCACCTTTGTTGTTGAAGACCGTGGGATTCTCTCTCAAAGTAAACATGTTGAAGATGTTGAAGGCAACTACTTGTTTGACTTCACATGGAATGGAACACGTTATTGGTAAGCTGGCCATTTTTTTCAACGATAATTATGATTAATATTATTGTTTCTATTATTATTACTGTAGCAGCTTTGCTAGGGTTCTTATAACAATAGGAACTTATAAGTTAGTGATAATCAATAACATGGTTATTGTTTAGCAGGCTGATTCCTAAGTGGGGTTATATATTTAGCCTATCATCTCACCTTTTAAATTCTCAGGAAGGGAAGTTAACTGTCACAATGTGTATTTTTTAATATAGGTTAAATAGGCCAAGGTTACCCTAACCCCAAAAAATATATTGTTCAGTTAGAACCTTGTTTCAGTTAGGAATGTTTTAAGTTTCTACTGCATTATTTTCTCACAGCATAGATGCTACTAAAGTGGACGGTTCACTTGGGCGACTGCTGAATGATGATCACAGAAATCCAAATTGCAAAGTCAAGACAATAATTGTTGACGGAAGACCACACCTGTGCCTATTTAGTATAGAGATATCTTTCCAGATGAGGAGGTCACATACAACTATGGGGATTCCTCGTGGCCTTGGCTTTTAAGGGTGAGTTTCTTGAAGACTTTATTTATTTGAAAGTCAACCATGTTTCACTCTGTTCTGCATTTCATGAATTTGTTAAAAAAAAAAAGATTCTGCATGTCTGCTTTGTGCACGAAAGCCATTAAAGTGACAGTAGATACTTAGACTTTGGTTAATACTATCTGGCAAACATCCTTGCCTCAGTTTTGTACCTGTCTTTCTCACAATTACAGGAATTGGGTGACGAGACATCAGTGACTGTGACTGAATGCCGTGTGAATCCTTCCTCATCAGTGAGTGAGAAAGTAAGTGATCGTATGTTCCTTAATTGTTTACTTCTCTTTGACACTGATAATGTTAAGTGTAGGACAGTTGGGCATCATACTAGGCTGTTTTATGTGGACCGTTGTCTTAAAGACGTTGTGTGTGACGTCTCAACTTTGAGTAAAATGTGCCTTTCTCTGTTCACTCATTTTATCACTTGTGTATTGGGGGATGGGCATGACTCTGACCTGAAATGTAAGGACAGTCCTCCTCTATGGGGACCGTCGTGTTAGGGTTAGGGTTTGATGAAAAGATATGTTGCTTGGGTATGTGTCAGACATTGACCTTTATAATGTAAATTGTATTACTGTATAGACAAGATCCTCATGTATACATGTTTTACGTCTGCTTTGTGCACGACAGCCATTAAAGTGACAGTAGATACTTAGACTTTGGTTGATACTAGTATTGGTTGTAGTGCCAATCTGGCAAACATCCTTGCCTCAGTTTTGTACCTGTCTTTCTCACAATTACAGGAATTGTGTGACGAGACATCAGTGACTGTGACTGAATGCAGTGTGAATCCTTCCTCATCAGTGAGTGAGAAAGTAAGTGATCGTATTTCCTTAATTGTTTACTTCTCTTTGACAATGTTCAAGGATTACGTCACTTTGAAATTAAATTACCCCAAGCTTTACTCACCCTCAAGACATAGGTGTATGACTTTCTGATGAACATAATAGCAGAAATATTAATAAATACCCTGACACATCCAAGCTTTATAATGGCAGTGATAGGGTTCAGTGACTATGAACTGAACAAAGTGCTTTCATCCACATCCATCCATCATTAATATATGCTCCACACCGATCCGGAGTGTTAATAAAAGCCTTCTGAATCAAAACAATGCGTTTTGCATAAAATAAATATCCATATTTAACAAGTTATGAAGTCAAATATCGAACTTCCGCTAGACCACCTTCCATGTACAAGTTATGAAGAAAGTGTAAACTGGCATCGCGTCAATTACACTTTCTGCGTACGTTGAATACGGAAGGCGGTCTGGCGGGGCTCGATATTCAACTTTATAACTTGTTTAAATATGGATGTCTTTTTACACAAATGCATCACTTCGCTTTAGAAGGCCTTTATTAACACTCTGTAGCCGTGGAGTACAGGTTTATGATGGATGGATGTGGATGGAAGCACTTTGTTCAGTTCATACTCATTGAACCCTATCACTGCCATTATAAAGCTCGGATGTGTCAGGATATTAGTAATATTTCTCTTGTTTCTGATTGTCTTTGTCAGAAACAAGAAAGCCATATACACTGGAAGCCCGTACAAGTTGATTGAACCTAAAAAATTTATGGAAACTCGTTGCCCTAAAAAATTGATTTTCTCTTGTTGAACAAACAAGACATTTTACGTTTAATGGGTTTCATTCATGAAACATTCGTAAATATACGAGTAAATATGTGAGTGATTTGCGCGTAAAGAGACCTTCCCGAAAACTCTTCTCCTGATTCACAAATACTTCGTAAACGTCAGAAGTGATAGTGAAATGTGTGTGTGAGTTAATGAATTCCATTCAGTCATAAATGGGACGCGCGTGCACGCTCATTCTCAATTACCATAAATCCCGCCATTAAATCCGACTGACGGGCATCATATTATGACACCAAATGAAGGATTTGGCCATTTATAGGAAACAATTTCCATAACAATTAAGGGGCCATTAGTTTGCCCAGCCCTATTGAAATCAATTAATTATTTGATTAAAGTGCTCCGTTTGCAGATGCTATTACTGGCTCTCACAAAAAAGTAAAAAGAAAAAATGTATGTAATTACTAGATATATTTTTTTTTCAAAATGCTATGTAAATATGTACTTTTATTAAGGTGAATTAAATGCAGCCTTATTAATGAGCAAAACATTCAGATGTTAAACGCACTATTACGCGTGACTGGGAGCAGGTGTAGATTTCTTTCGTACCAACTAACATTTGGAAATACGAACATTTTAATGAATCCGAAAATTTACGCCAGAACCACTTTACACACGATTTACACAAAAATTCGTTCTGCTCGTGTTTCATGAATGAGACCCAATGTACTTAACATTACAATAGTATTGCAATAAAAAGTTTTAGTTCATTTAACTAATATCTGTTAAAATAGCTCAAATTTATTGATTTAGGTCACTTAAAATATTAAATTGCACATTTTATTGCATTCATTTTAAGACTTTAATTTTAATATAGCTTTTAATTTCAGTTATTTTGAGAATTCTTACTTTTTAAGTTACTCCACTATAAACAAGAACAAAGAATACACCAAACAGTGATTTATTTGAATCCACAATTTATTTAAATTCAGTTTCTAGAGAATAACAAGAAACCATCACAAAATTCTGCTCCAAGATGATTCCGACAGTAGATGGATGGAGGTGGAAGGGCAGTGGATGCTGTGTCATATCTTCACTTTCTAGGCTGTATGCTGTCCTCATCATCAGAAGCCTAAACATGAATAAAGAGATTACTCAGAATATTCACATGCATAATTTCAAAATGATGCTGACACTTCAGCTTAATTTACACACCTTTGTCTGTTGCACAAAATCTCTCAAATCACTCTCTTCTTCCCAACCAGCCTGCTGGTACACCTAAAGCAGAAGAACAAAGTTTGTTAATATAAGGAAATTGTCAAAACTGAACAAATGTCGAATTTGAATATCTATTTTCATGTGTATGAAAACACACAAAATATGAACATAGCATTTCACTTTACCTGACAGAGCTGGTCAAGACTGAAGCATCTTAGCTTTGATTGGATCTGCTTGGAATCTGCTGAGTGACAAAAAATCCACATTATTCATTAATTTTACCAGCAGAACAATGTAAACTATATTTAACACAAAAAAAAAGCATC
>JAOTNS010001301.1:0-29041 GCA_028476615.1 Culter alburnus
TGGACTGACGATGGTACTGTAATTCTTGATAAAACGGCGGTAGAAGTTGGAGAAACCTAGGAAGCGTTGGACTTCTTTGATTGTAGATGGAGTGGGCCATGACTGGATAGCGGAGACCTTCCCCTCGTCCATCCGGATGCCACTGTGATCTATGATGTACCCCAGGAACTGGACAGAGGGCTGGTGAAAGGAGCACTTTTCAGCTTTGAGGAAGATGGAATTGCCGTAAGCGTTGGAGGACCTCCGCAACGTGGTGGCGATGTTCGGCCAAGCTCCGGGAGTAGATGAGGATGTCGTCAATATACACCAGAACGAACTTGTGGAGAAACTCCCGGAGCACCTCGTGTATGAAATCCTGGAATACGGAGGGGGCGTTGACCAGGCCATACGGCATGACGAGATACTCGTAGTGTCCGGTGGGCGTGACAAAGGCGGTCTTCCACTCGTCCCCCTCGCGTATCCGGATGAGGTTGTACGCGCTGCGGAGGTCCAGCTTAGTGAACACAGTGGCACCGCGGAGATGTTCCAGGGCTGCTGGGACGAGGGGAAGTGGGTAGCGGAACTTGACAGTTATTTTGTTGAGGGCACGTAATCGATGCAGGGCCTCAAGCCTCCGTCCTTCTTTGCCACAAAAAAGAAGCTTGAAGCAGCAGGGGAAGTAGACGGGCGGATGTAACCTTGGTTGAGGGCCTCTTTGATGTATTCCTCCATGGCCTTCTCCTCCGGTATTGACAGGGGGTAAATACGTCCCCTGGGCACTGGTTCACCCGGTAGCAGATCGATGGCACAGTCCCATGGCCGGTGTGGAGGAAGCTTGGAGGTGCGTTGCGGGCAGAAAACGTCACTGAAGGGGGCGTAGTCCGGGGGAACATCCACGGAGCGCTTCTCTACAGGGCTTTCGATAGAGGTGGCGTTTGATGGAGAGAGACTTGGAGAGTGGAGACTTCGGAACAGGAAGCGCTGGGAAGCAATCTGGAAAGCAGTGGTCGCCCCACTTCAGGACTTCGCCCATGCGCCAGGAGATGGTGGGATTATGCTGTTCAAGCCACGGGCGCCCTAGAACCACGTCAGCGGTGGACTCCTCCAGAACCAGCAGATGTATCTTCTCCGAATGCAGGATACCAACACAGAGTTGAAGTGGTCCAACACAATGACGGATGTCTTACGGCTCAGGGGTTTGCCGTGATGGAGTGGATTTGATAGTTAACCGGAGACGGGGAGATCTTGAGCTTGAGTTGTCGACAGAGGGCGCCTGAGATGAAATTTCCTGCTGACCCTGAGTCGAGGAGCGCCACCACTGGAACAGAGGTATTTGCAGCAGTAAGGATTACAATAGTAGTGAGTGGTTTCATTTTCTGAATGGAGGGAAAAATAGCACTCACCACGGGCCGAGGAGGACGGGTTGGGCATGTGGAGATGACATGCCCCGGAGATCCACAATATAAGCATAAGTTCAGGGTCAGCCTTCTTTGTCTTTCATTTGAGGTGAGACGTGAATGATCGATTTGCATTGGTTCGGTGGCTGGTTCTGGGGAGCTGACGGGTTCGGACCGGCGGAGGAGGTTGGTGGTAGATGACTGGCCCTGGTGCTCGAGGAGACACGACTGCATACGAGAACCCACGCGGATGGCAAGTTGGATGAAGCGTTCGAGTCCCATTGAGTCCTCGTATGCAGCGAGATGCAGCCGCATATTGGGTTCCAACCCCTGACGGAAAGTGGTGATGAGGGCTTGTTCATTCCATCCGCTGGTGGCGGCTAGCGTTCGGAACTGCAAGGCATATTCATTAACAGAGAGATTTCTTTGCTTTAGATTATAGAGTTTCTCACCAGTGGAAGAATCCGTCAGTGGTTTCCCGAAGACCTCACGGAAGTGAGAGACGAACGCCGAATATGACTGGACAACAGGGCCTTTTGGGTCCACAGGGAGTCTGCCCATTGCAGGGCCTTACCTTGCAGTTGCGAAATGATGAACGCTATTTTAGCCGTGTCGGTGGTGTAGAGGTGCGGCTGCATCTTCAGGACCAGTTCGCACTGGAGAAGGAATCCGCTGCATTCCTCCGCCGATCCTGAGTAGGGCGCCGGTTTGGCCATGGGACTGGTGGTGAATGATGGAGAAGGAGCGGTGATGGAGGGTGCGGAAGCTGCAGCGTTGGAGGGTGATGGTGAAGATGGTTGTGGTGTGAGTGCTCGGCGCAGTGCGTCCACGAGCTCTTGAAACGGGTCGTTGGTGCTCATGCTGTGAAGTTGTTATGGTCCGGTCTTCTGTTACAACAGAGACACGGAGGCAGAGGTACAAACAATCCAGGTAAGTTTATTTCACATAAAGCAGAGCACAGGGTGATGGTAAGCAGATAAAGGGTTCTTGAGAGATGAAGAGAATGTAATACTGTCCTGATTTTGTCTTGCAGATGCGGATGGAGAGATGTAATGGAAGGAGCTGGCGGAGACACTCACACACACAGGCAGGTAGGCACACAAGGAGAACGGGAGACGAAGGAGATGGAGGAGACGACTGGAGCAGGTTAGTATGGCGTTTGGAGTCCTTAAGGTAAGCATACATATGTTGTAGTGCAAACGAGACCGGACAGTGAGTGTGTGTGAGTGTGGTGGTTTTATAGTGGTGTTGATTGCAGTGCTGATGAGTAACAGGTGGCGGTGATCAGTAGGCTGGTGATTGAGTGCGTGGGTAAGGGAGTGAGGTGGAACCTGACGTGTCTGTGACACATACATGTTCCTCACATATTATTGTAGCCTAGTTTGTGCTGAATACAGTGTAATGACACTTTTGTCATTTATATGTTTATGAACAACTGAAAAAAGCACAAATGTCAGGGCATGTCAAAACTTCTCCAAGCCCCAAATCAGCCTCAGACTCCAGAGGGTTAATATGCAAGTCATTTCAGGTCATTATTATGTGACTCTTTTGTCTTCTCAGGTGTAAATGACCCATTATTCATGATGATTCACGCCTCCACGCATACTGTGTTTCTTGACAAAAAGTGTCTTACAAAAACTAAATCAATATATTGTTTTTATATGAAGTATAGTAGGCAGCATAATTTTTACATAATTCTGAAGCAAAAACTCTAGTCTACAACCTCCAATACCCAAAAGTCTTGTGAACACAGATTTAATATACTTTTTTTGGCCTTATTTCAGTGACTTAAGTTTTTTGTTTTTTCAATAACCACGCATAAACATTATTCCTTCAAAAATTGTTTTGCGGTGTGAATTTTGATCTTAACACCTTTTAACCTTATTATTTATTATTCTCAGGTTAGGTAAAGTAAGTCGAGTCTGGCCTAAATTATAAGCATTTTAAATTACTTACAATTTGGTCAGAAGACTCCTCTGTGGTATGTTCTTGTTCAAAGTCTTAAAACACTATAAATCAAGCTATAAGTAAATATATAATCAGGGTAGGCAGCTTTTGTAATCAATTAAATTTCTTTTAATTGGTTACATTTCTTTTATAATAAACAAAAATGTAAAGGCAAATAAAACTTCATAATTAAAGTATAAAATACAGTAATCACTCTTGAGTCAAAGGTGTAGTCCGCTCTGGGCTTCCCATCTTCAGCTTGGGCTTTCTTGTCCTCAGCTCTGGGCTTCTAGGCATCGGGGGTACTGACGTATCAGTATCCGAAGAGGCAATCAGCTCATCAGTCTTTATACTCGTGTTGTTTATCACAGACGTTACGTTATCTTCTTGATTGACATAAGTTGTAACTTTCCCAAAGTTTCCAGACACTTCTCAAGGCCTCGCAGGTGCAAGCTGTCTGGCTTTTGTGTCCTTGGACTCCAGTAAACTCAGCCAAGATGGCTGATGTCCTTATAAGGTTCTTGGAGTAGAACCACAGTTCTCCATGTCCTTGAGCACACACACATAGAACCACACACACTTCTGTGTGCTGCAGTCCAGTTCTGCTCCTCCTCCTTGTAAACAGCCACACACACATATCTAAAAATAACTGTATATCTCTGGCCATTCAGTATAATGCATTTCTTAGAAACAAACAAATATAAATAACAATAATATTGTAAGCAATGCCTAATATTAATACATTAGCCAAATGTGTAGCAACAGACATCCAAAACCTTAACAAGGAGGCAGGGTAATTGCATTTTCTTGATATAATACAACAAAATACAAACATGTACATACATGTTCCTCACATATTATGGTAGCCTAGTTTGTGCTGAATACAGTGTAATGACACTTTTGTCATTTATATGTTTATGAACAACTGAAAAAAGCACAAATGTCAGGGCATGTCAAAACTTCTCCAGGCCCCAAATCAGCCTCAGACTCCAGAGGGTTAATGTGCTCCCCTGGTCGGGGTTTTTGAGTGCACAGCCTCCTCAGTGCAAATAATCAGGTGCTGAGTAGATCCTAGGATTGAGCAGAGTTTACTCCCCTCATTTGTAAGGTTAAGACCACTTAGCAGAGTCCTGTTCTCCTGGATGCCCGTCTCTACGCTCGGGTTTGAGTTGCTTACTGCCTCTTTGCAGTCATTCTTACTGGATATCTTGAAGAATGCGTTGTTGAGGCTCTGTGTTCAGACAAGTTGCTGGCCAAGACTAGGTTGTTATCGGACTGGGTCACCTCCCTAGTGGCATTTGGGGTGACTATGTCCCCCTTCTAGTCACTGGCTGGGGTTCCTTCCGGCCCCCTGGCTACATTCCCTTAGAGGGACCCTCTTTCCTCAGAAAGTTCGGTCCCAGAAGCCTTGGAGCGGCCTTGGTAGGCCTTCTGCGGAAGGCCTCTTTGAGGCTTATAGCTTGGGCTGTTGGCCGTAGGGAATCCTGTCACTGACAGCCTTTTTTGACCCGAGGGGGAGTCGCTCTGGCGTTTCATGTGAAACTGCTAGTTGACGTTTGTCTAGCCATCTTCTTGACATGCACTCCACTCAAGCATGGCGGCGTGGGTAATAATGTGGTAAAACGCAGTGTAGCATTCCATTTCAAAAGGGAACGTCTCAGGTTACGTATGTAACCATAGTTCCCTGAGAACAGGGAACGAGACACTGCGTTCCTTGCCATGCATCGGGGCTGCCTGCTGAACAGTCCCATCAGACGATAAGATACTGATTGGTTCTCTAGGCGCTCCTTATAAACATGTTTGATATTTACAACTCTTGATCAGGCTGCCTTTGACGTGATACCCGCGATAGCCAAGCAAGTGTCACCTACCATATGTTGCTTGCTTCTATAACTGAAACTTGGCAACCACAAACATGCCACAAAAGTAGAGTACTGAGAAAAAAGATCACCCATATTCTTTTTTTCTATTTTGTTTTCACTGGAAAGCAGAACGTTTGGCTGCTGAAAACATTGATTATTTTTCTTCTCAAGTCACATTTGATCTCGCAAGTCTCTGTGAGGTCTTGTCTCACTGTGAAATCATTCCTACAATCAACAGGTGTGTGGTCTCGCAGTCCAATCATTTAATGTGTGCGTTCAGAGGATTATAATGCTAAAAATCTGTTGAAACTGTCATTATATCTGTGGTCTCCCACAGTTTTAAAATAAGTTAAGATTTGAAAATCGTCTCGTGTATCCCAGGACTAACTTTAAACAATAAATCGAAACATTTTTGTGTACACTTTCTGATGCTGAATGTATGTAAAAACTATAAAAATTAATTAAAATTACATGCATCCTTCTGATTATGGTCTCTTTTGGTCCCTCTATTAAAAAAACTTCTTTGTTCTGAGCAGTTCTTGGCTGATTAAATCAGTCATGTTGTTTGCCAAATTGAACAGAATTTGTAACAACTGGGAATAGATTTGGGAATAGATTTGATTACAAATGAATCTATTTGTAGTTCATATTGCCCTGTTTATATGTCACCCTGATCTTTTTGTACCTCACAGATGTGTTTGTCATGTTACACATGATGGCTTTGTGCATTATGCATGTGATATGATTTTCATTTGCAGTGGGATATGTTTTAGATTTACCACCCATCACATGTGAACACATCTGACCTGTGACCTGTAGAGGACAGCCTCAGGCAAATGCAAATATTAATAAGAAAAAATAAATTAACTCGTATAACTTAAAGGGTTAGCTCACCCAAAAATTAAAATTCTGTCATTTATTACTCACCCTCATGCCGTTACACACCCGTAAGACCTTCGTTAATCTTCAGAACACAAATTAAGATATTTTAGTTGAAATCCAATGGCTCCCTGAAGCCTCCATAAGGAGCAATGTACACTTCCTCTCTCAAGATCCATAAAGGTACTAAAAACATATTTAAATTGGTTCATGTGAGTACAGTGGTTCAATATTAATATTATAAAGCGACAAGAATATTTTTGGTGCGCCAATTTCAAAACAATGCTTCAGGAAGCATCGGAGCACAGATGAATCAGTGTGTCGAATCTGCTGTTCGGAGCGCCAAAGTCACGTGATTTCAGCCGTTGGCAGTTTGACACGCGATATGAATCATGATTCGACACACTGATTCATCTGTACTCCGATTCTTCATGACGCAGTGTTTTTGAAATCGGCCATCACTAAATAAGTCGTTATTTTGTTTTTTTGGCGCTCCAAAAATATTCTCATCGCTTTATAATATTAATATTGAACCACTGTACTCACATGAACCGATTTAAATATGTTTTTAGTACATTAATGGATCTTGAGAGAGGAAGTGTACATTGCTCCCTATGGAGGCCTCACGGAGCCATCGGATTTCAACTAAAATATCTTAATTTGTGTTCCGAAGATCAACGAAGGTCTTACGGGTGTGGAACGGCATGAGGGTAAGTAATAAATGACAGAATTTTAATTTTTGGGTGAACTAACCCTTTAACATCTATCATTTTTTTAGAACACCTTTGGAATGAACTAGAGCGGAGACTGCGAGCCAGGCCTTATCCAGGTGGATGCTGCACATTGGTGGTGGTTGAGGAGATTCCCCCTTCCATGAATGAGCGCTGAAAATAGCTGTAATATGTATACTATAGTCAATAATAATTTGTTACATTGAAAGCTATTATAGATATTTATTATTTTTTGGGCATGATGTTAATCACCACAGAAATAAATGTTAACTCGTTCTTTAGTTAAAAAAAATGTCAGGCACTTACAATCAATGTAAATGGGCCAAGATTAAAATACACACATTCATTTTTCAATGACCTCAAGATTTAAAAATTGTGTGTAAATGTCACTTTACCTGCAAATTTTTTTTTTTTTTTTTGTCATATAGCTGGTAAACCTGGTAACGTTTGTAAAATATGCACATGGATACCAGAGAGTGGAGTGACCATCTATATCAGAGGTCAGAAATATCAGAGGTCTAGATCAGTGTTTCTCAACCCTGTTCCTGGAGGCACACTAACAGTACACATTTTCCAAATCTTCCTAATCAAACACACCTGATTCAACTCATCAGTTCATTAGTAGAAACTCCAAGACCAGAAATATATGGTTCAGATAAGGGAGACATTCAAAATGTGTACTGTTGGTGTGCCTCCAGGAACAGGGTTTGGAAACACCGGCCTAGATAATCACTGGCATGTAACAATAGCTAATGTATTTAAATTAAATAAAGTCACTCAAACTTGCATCTGGATGTACATTTTTGAGGTGATCATTCCTCATAGTCACACAGCCTGTTTTTGTCATGATCACCAGTTGGAGTTCCCTGGTTAGCCACCCATGATCCCTTTGTCCTGGACTCATCATCTCTGTTCATTGCACACAGCTGTTTTGATTTATGTCAGTAGTTTCTGCCTATTTATACCTGGTTTGTTTCGGTCTTTTTTATCGATCAGTTTTGTGTAATGTTACCTGTGCATCTGAGCACTTTCTCTGGTTTGTTTTCTTGTTTCTTGTGGACTGTTTTTCATGAATTTTGACCCTTTGCCTGGCATTGTACTACTCTTTGGTTATCCCTAAATAAATGCTGCAATTGGATCTTACTTTTAAGTCTCAGAGCACTGTGACAGTTTTATTAAGTTAGGTGCCATTAATACTATTAAATTGTGAGATTTTAACCTGATCCGACAGTCTATCTAATATACCTGTGATCATCCCTCCTTGTCCAATAAGGATGCCGACCGCTGATCTATGAGACTTTTTTTTTTTTTTTTTTTACTAATAATAACTTTGAGTCAGTTATTTCCTGTTGAGATCAGCATTGTACCACAAATATTGTGAATAGAGTTAAACATCTACTGAACCTGGAACATTCCACTAATGATTAACAATTAACTTGAATTACTTCTTATTTATCTGAAGCAATGTAAATCAAATACAAAAGACAGTGAATCAGGACACTATAAAAGGACTATGAAAGGATGTGAGGATGACAGAGCAAGAGCTGGAAACAAACATCAGTGAAGGATGAAGGCTTTAGTATGTATACTGCTGCTGTTGGAAACCTTTGTGTTTGCCGTCCAGCAGCAGGTAGATGGAGGACTCAATGAGAAGGAGATCCCCGACATCCCTGCAGCACTGAGAGAACTGACCGGCACCGTTACAGAGCAGAAAGAAAACATCAGAGAACTGAACGCCACCGTTACAGAACTGAGGGATGAAATGAAGAAGAAAGATGAAGGTACTTCACCAAAACATTCACTCTTTTAACAATGATCCTCAAAGTAAAACACCAATGTAATACATTGTATAGTGTAAATGTTAGTGTATAGTTGAGTGTATACTGTGTAAATTGTGTTATCTATTACAATAATCAGTGTAAATGTCATTTAACAGAATCTTTATTCCTTCACAGAAATTTCAAATCTTATTCTGAGTCAAGTGGAGTTGAGAAAGGAAAATAGAGGTGAACGTGTGCTTGAATGATGTTAAATTCAGTGTATTCATTCTCAGTGTAATACAGTAATATATCACAATATTGCTTATGTTTTTCAATAACAGACAGAGAAATAGCTTTTTCAGCTGCACTGTGGGAATCTGGTGATGGATATGTTGGTCCTTTTACCACTGAAATCACACTAACCTACAAGAAAGTCTTCACAAACATAGGGAACGCCTACAACCCAATTACAGGTAATTATCAATGAAATGGAGTCATAAAACTCAGTTTATAGTAATGAAAAACTTCTGCTCCATTCAGACCTCTCTGCGGTTGTGTAATGTGTATAAGAGAATTAGGGGCCGTTTACACGACAACAGTTTCAACTAAAAACTTTAAAGTTTTGAGTATTTTTGTGCTTTTGAAAAAGTTATTTACAAACACTTTCAAAGTGCAATTTTTGGAAACAATTGAAAACAATAATCTCTGTGTAAACTACAAAAATGTGAATTTGTGAAAACTGTGATGTTATGCGTATATGTGATCAATCTCTAGGCTAGTGTTTCTTTCTAAGTGACATCTCCAACTACTGGCCCGGCAGCAGAATACAATGTTTTGAATTGTTTCCACGGATCTGTGTGAACAGGGATTGTTTTGAAAATGTCGTTGTCGTTACGCAAAAACGCAAAGAAAAAACTAGTCTGTTTTTCGGACATTGTTGTTGTGTAAATGTAGCCTGAAATAATCAGCCATCTTTCAAAACTATTTCACAGTGTGTTTGATAATTGAGCAATCATACAGGAAACTGATTCTGTTTCTCTTGTTATTTGATTTAGGTGTTTTCACAGCCCCACTGAAAGGAGCGTACATGTTCAGAATCTCTATATATGGTCACGGCCCTGAATCAGGTGCCTCCATTTATAAGAATGGAGAGCGTGTGGTTATAGCATATGATAATCAGCCTAAGTATGATTTAAACTCCTCAAATGGAGTTGTGTTAATCCTGAAGGTTGGAGATGTTGTCTATGTGAGACTTTGGCCAAACTCGAGGATATTTGATAACGGGAATAACCACAGCACTTTCAGTGGTTATCTACTGTTTCCCTTAATATAACAGGAGATTTGAAGAATGTGATTCCAGTAATTCTGAATCTTCAGCGTATGATTTAAGATGAAAATCATGAAGAATTATTAACATATGAACCTGTATTAATGAGGACTAATGTGTGTTTGAAATTTGGAAATGGATTACTGTATAAAAGTCTGAGCTGTATATACATGTAACTTTGTAAAGTTTCAACACAGAGACAGACAGGACCCATCAATATCATGTGACTCAAATGTAGGGCTGTCATGATTCCTCAATAAAAAATTAAAGAAATCAATTGCAATTTACCTGTGTCGAGTAATGTCAAGTTCACACTGCACGATTTTCAAACTGTTCTTTTCACACTGCATAACTATCTGGGACAGCATTCAGTCACTGCTCCATGGATCAGTGTTTCACATTGCATGACTTTACAATAGGAAGAATCGCAGACAACTGTCTGGTTCGCAAACTATTTTTTACAACCAAACACACGAGGAGTGATAAGGGAATAAGGCAAGGACACTTGTGAGACTGGAATGGTTATTAAAAATGTTAGCCTGCAATAAGCTTGTGATCAAAATTTAAAAATTACGAAGGAGAAAATGTTTGGTGAGACGCAGGTCTATAACTCCTCCCTGAATTTCCTGCTGCCCTGTATCTTGCTCTCTCATTGGCTGTAGGTCATCACTGATGTCATTTTCAGTCAGAACTCATTCCACACAGCAGGATTTTGAATCGCAGACAGATCCAGATATTTAACATGCCAAATATCTCACGAGCGTCAGCGATGCATCGTCGATTCTCTTAGATTGCGTCTTTGATAATTCACATTGTAGTGTGATTGTCATTCATGTAAATGAGCACCAATTTGTCTCTAATTTTGGGTATTTGACGACGATTTTCACTAAATCTGTCAAAGATTTGTCTGTCGCGTGTAAATGGGGCCTAAAATTGTGCACATTCCACAGATGACAATCCATGATCTGCATTATTAGACCGTTACATAAGACTGTCTGTCTTAGATCTCTACAAATGATTTGTTCACAACGTACACTTGTTTGTTGTGTTTTTAACTGTGAAAGAGAGACGTGCCTGCATGCCATGCCAGTTAAAAATTTAACTGAAAAAATCCCTAAATTTAAAAAAATGCCAATTTAAAGCAGTTTATTTCATTTGCATTGATTTTAACAGTCACAGGGGAGACTGCAGGCTATCTGGAGAGCTACCCAAAGATTTGGCTACAACTCACAGATCTCGATTTGAGAGAAGTAAGTGAGAAGCTCAAATGTGGTCATTGACTGATGTACCGGATCACTGTTGTGGAAAAAAAAAAAATAACAAAGTGAAAACCATGTATTAGTGATAACTGTACTAGCATTTCATATGGTACAAACTGTTTTATGGCTGGACACAGGTTCAGCTGTATACATGTTAATATCTATTACTGTATTCTTGTGTATGATTTTATTATTGCCTTCTGCAGTAAAAACATGATTTAAGGAAAACAATTCAAAACAAATGTTATTTACAAAAATGGATGTGTGATATAGTGCAAGAATACTGATGTAATATTGCAACAATTTTTGTGCAAAAGATAAACAACTTCAGCTCATTCAAGAGCATTTGTAGCAATGTCATTTTATTACATAATATTTAATTATAATAATCTTTACAAACAAATTTCTTGGTTATTGAGGCACAACGTAAGTGAATGGGATCAAATGTTGAAGGCCATAGGGTCAGCCATCAAACACTGAACTGGACTGGATCCAAAAAGCAACAATATGAACACAAAGAGGTCTGAGACCACATTCCTACTTGAGTGGACCAAAAAAGGATCTGAGTCCTCTTTCAGAGACAGGAAAACTGAATGAAAAGAGAGCTTGGTCCCTTTTCACTTGGTTCATCTCTTGATTCACTTAAAGGGGTCTAAGGCTCTTTTAAAGAGGACTCTATAATGTTCTTATCTTAATCACAGTCAAGGCTGGTGTAGGAATTAACACACTTTATTCCTCCAGTAGTCTCCCTCCACTTCACACATGCATTTCAACACACTTCACTTCTTCTTCTTCTTAGTTGTCTCTCCCCAAAACCCTTAACTATGTTTGCCTGCCCCCTAGTGTCTATAATTAACATAACATTAAACATTACAGACTCCATCTCTGCATCTGCTGTGAGTTTGGGTTGCTTATAACATTCATCTGGGAACACGATGTGCACCATTTCATCAGATTTGTAAGGTATATTTTTATAACGTGTGCCAATACAGGAGAATACGTCAATATGTTTCTAAAATATGCAAACTCTTCATTGTGATTTCAAAATAAAAGTTTAAACCCTTTCTCTGAGTTTGCATGTTTTGATGTCCACATGTTCTTGCAAGAAATGACAGTGGCTGTTGCATTTCTATGGTAAAGAATTGGCCAAAGAGTGTGAACATTTTCATTAAATGTCATTTGGCCAATATTAAACAAGGATCAATCTGCTGTAAAGGGGGACAACAACAACACCAGGGTGTTAGCACCCTCTGCAGGCATTTGTTTTAATGTACCAGCAGCCCTGCAAATTTTGTCTCCCTATATCTGACATGCCCATTTCAGGTCTTATGGTCTCTACTAATGAACTCATGAGTATTTTGTACGTATATTATGCATGTATCTTAATTAAGAGCTAGATAATCTTGTATGTTTTCTAAATTGAGGTCATAACATCTGTTTGTGGTTCTCAGGGTCCTTTTTGCAAGTGTTAGGGCAAACTGAGTGAGAGCAGTCACCTTAACGCATCTCTCACAAAACCCCTCGCTCTTTGAGCCACTGTTGCTTTCAGGATCCAGTCACGTCCTCGTCTAATGCCCAAGTGAAGGTTTCTTTTTAGTTGTATTGGTATTAATTCTTTGTTTATTTTTTGTTTGTTTAGATTTGCTTTGTGTTTCTGTCACCAACCGCAGTTTCTCTACCAATTGTATTGATTACCGCCTTGCTTTTGTAGTGGTTTTGGCCATTTTGAACCCTTGTCAAAAAATCCTAAAGGATTCCAATAGGAAAAATGTACAGGATTCTAAGTAAAATTATCATATTTTGGAACTGTTCCTATAAGATTCCATAAGAATTGTCTGTAAATTGTAATTGGATTTTTAATTACCTGTAATTGGGTTGTAGGTAGTGATGTCCAAATGAAGCAATGAACCAGTGTTGAACCACTTCATCAATTGTATTGAAAATGGGTTAATCATTCAAAGCTTCCTTTCAGTGACATCTAGTGGCGAAATTGTAGATAGCAAAATAATGTCTGTATGAGTGTAACTAGGGTTTGTGTGAATGATGTAAAAAACTTTGATTGATTGGTTGATTCTATTAACGTAGGCTATGTAGTGTGGTAGTTGGGAGAAGGTGTGTTTGGGGGAACAGAGGATGTGTTGTAATGGTAGGGGGTGCTTGTGTAACTAGGGCAGGGAGTGATTATGTACATGGGATGGAGATTTAAAATTTTTATTTAGAAACAATATTTTTTCCACTGTTTTTGGACTGAGTCTGTTTCTTTTTTTTGCTGACAATTTCTCCAGCTTTCGAAAACACATGTTCACATGGCACACTCTGATGAGGCCAGTGTGCAAAAGTATTGCTTTGCTAGCCTAAACAAATTTGGATAGATATTTTTGTGTTCGTTCCAGTAGGTCAGAGGATCTTCAGATCTTTCCAAGGGAGGGTCCGTCATGTATCGCTGGACCTCTACACTAGCATCTACTGTGGAATTCCTCTGGGTTCTTGCCATGGTTGCTTGTTCATCAAGACTTTTCCAAAGGTTAAAAGCTGAAAGACAGAAACATGAGAGTAATATGCTCTGTAAGGTTTCATTTTGTAATTACCTACTTATAACATTACCTGTGGAGGATGGATTTTGTACATTTGGTGCTGCTGGTTGAAGTGGAGCTGATGCAGATGGATTTGTAGGTGTGTCCAGTGTGTGCCTCATCAGCGCTGCACATTCAGAAGTCAGTCGTCGCACCACATATTGTGCTTTGTCTTGACTGCGGAAACCAATGCATTTAAATCTCGGGTCAAGCAGTGTGGACAGTGACAGGACGGTTGAGTTCTCAAGCGTGTCAAATTTATTCAGGAGGGTTGTAGACATGTTCTGTCCCAACAGTTTTGCGGTCACGTTGTTGGTATTGATCAGTAATTCCCGAGTTGTGTGAAGCAACATTTTTATCAGTGGAATGACCATTGACCCCGACACTCTCTTCTGCTGGGACATTTCCACTGTTGCCATGTAAAATGGTTTCAGCACTTGTAGACAAGCAGCTACTGTTTCATAATCGTCAGAAGAGAGAGGATTAACTTCTGTTCTGAGCGATGCCAGAGCTGCTCCCACTGTCTGCCTCTCATCATATAAGCGCTACAGCATCAAGAGGAGCTGTTCCAGCGCATGTCCACCTCCTGGATCAGCTTCATCACTGCACAAGTCATTTTTCAGCTTCTCTTTAGCGGTAGTGCTTGATCTAAAATACGTCACTACTTTCCGTGCCCTTGTGCGCAGATCTTCTAGGCCAGGTGTTTGGTCAATGGATTTTTTGACCACCAAATTTAGTGCATGTGCAATGCACACTACATACCTTATGGCTAAATTTCTGGCAGTGGCTGTCATGTTAGCTGCAGCATCAGTCACAAGGCATGTAACCTTTCCCTCAATGCCCCACTCAACCATGAGAGACCTCTTGGCAGCTGCAGTGTTTTCAGCAGTGTGGTCTTGAGGGAATGGCAGCACTCCTAAAAGTACTGTGGCCAGCATTGCATCATCAAGCACAAAATGGCAAGTGACTGTAAGATATGCATCCATATATTAATAGAGGTCCACATATCAGAAGTCAGACTCACTCCCTCCACGTTCTGCAGTTGAGCCTTGGCCTTGGTCTTCTCCTCGTCATATTTTTCATCCACCATCTTCTTTAGAGCCTGTCTAGATGGCAGAGTGTATGTGGGGTCTAACTTTCCCACAGACTCTCTGAAGCCCTGGTCATCCACAATGGAAAAAGGCTGAGAGTCTTTCATATTAACAAGAGCCTTATCCAGCTCTTGCTTCCGGCCCACTAAGACAGAAACAAACAAACTGTTATGTTATATCACGTTAGTGTAATGTTCAATAAATCACTGTGTGGAAGAATAAATATAGCCTACCATGATCTGTGTTCTCCTGCATGCCCTCATGCTTGGCTTTGAAGTCCCTCAGCATTGATGACGTATTATTATTATACACCAATTGCTGGGGACACAGCAAGCACTGGACCTGTGTAAACAGCAATATGCAAACAAACTAATTATTACATACATCACTATAATGCTACTTAATGTTGACTTCAAATACATCATGAACCTATTGTACCAACAGTAATGACAGTATTAGCCACTTATGTAACTTTGCTTAAGTTACCTGGCCTAAGCCAGGTGCAGTAGGATAATAAAGCACCTACCTTATTAGGACTGATCACACATTGGAGAACGGGTTCTCTTCCTAGCTGGCTCCATGATGATGATCAAACAAATGCAGTGATAACAACTACGCAAACACCTACTACAACAAACCCACATCTTGTGCATTTGAGTGTCTATATAGTCATATTACGCGCCAAAAAAGCTGCTGAAGCGTGTGCACAGCAAAGTCTCGCATCATGAAGCCTCTTGCGATGTGACGCAGTATCGACTGGTCTGAACCAGTCACGTGATTCACTCAGGGAACCGAAGCAGTTGCTGCTTCGGACGTCATCGGTCACGTGTGTTTTTCCGCACCAAAGCAAGCTTCGAAGCAGTAGTTCAAGAAAAATGCTGCTTCGAGTTCGAAGCTTGTGTTGGAGCATCGGTGTCAGACGGCCATCACTAGTTGTAGGCGTTCCCTTTGTTTGTGAAGACTTTCTTGTAGGACCAGTTCTATGGGATTGTTTACAGGGATCCATTGGGCTGTTCAGGTGTATTTTCAGGTGTATCAAAGTGATTTTTAAGGTGCCCCGTTCTACTGTGTTTTCTTGCAACTTGATCTAACTCTCCTCAACATTGACACCGTTCAGAGAATGTCAACTTATGTTAGTAACATAATAAACAACAAGGCTGCTGTGCTGGTGGGGGCAGCAGAGAGGGTTTTGCTATTGTTCTGGGTGTTGATCATGTGGTGGAAATTCACCTATGAGATTAAAATCAGGCCACTCAATAGTAAAATTATCAAACCAAATTTCTGAAAATTGAAATTCAGGGTAGTCTCTCTTACAACCAAAACTTACATCAGACAGCTAAGAAGTGAGCTCCAAACAAAAATGTATTCAGTCAAATCATACATTAGTTTTTCAGCAAACAAAAACTTTCAAAATTGATTGGATAAACAAATTAGTCAATTATCATAAAGCCATCCTTCTTCCTTTTATCATATAAGTACAATTTCCAGTTCATAGACATCCCATAATAGTTGTGTCCACCTGATGTGAGTAAAATATTTTTTTAATTGGAAACATCTTA
The DNA here is from genome assembly GCA_028476615.1 of Culter alburnus. Lineage (NCBI taxonomy): Eukaryota > Metazoa > Chordata > Actinopteri > Cypriniformes > Xenocyprididae > Culter > Culter alburnus. The sequence goes on from JAOTNS010001301.1 coordinate 16,365, forward strand.
TCTAACTTCCTAAACTTCTTCCCAGCTAACTGACCTTGAGGGCAGAAAAGAGTCATTATTATTCTCAAGTTGCTTCTCACAGAAACTGTAGATTATCTTTGCAACATCAAAGAAAGATAGAGAAAAGCATACAAAACAATATGTCTGAGTTTTTTACCAAATGACAGAAAAGTGACCCAATACTTAGACATAAAAATAAAAGGTAACATATGTATATCTCCATGCTCATCAATCAAAATCTAACCCTTACATGTACGGCATAACCTGCTTGAAACCTTCGGTTCGTCCTCTTACATTCTTAGATAGTTCGCACTCTTTTGAAAACTCCCTCAGTCAGAAACAACATATCTTAAAAACAATAAAGCATAGGAAACACTTTTAAAACACTTCAATTTGTCAGAATTTAACCTATTAAAACTGCCCATCCTTCAAAAATAAATGTTCCCTTCTCTACCAAACAACAGAAACAAGAATAATACATAATAACATGTATAACAGCTGAACCTGTGTCCAGCCATAAAACAGTTTGTACCATATGAAATGCTAGTACAGTTATCACTAATACATGGTTTTCACTTTGTTCATTTTTTTTTTCCACAACAGTGATCCGGTACATCAGTCCAGGACAAAATCGACACAGAGCGACACAACAGTCCATTTACTATAGAGAAGTAGTTAAACTCGGTCCAGTATTTACGTGAACTCTGAGATGAACAAACTCACCTGTGGAGAAGAGGCTGATGTTGACTGGACTTGCTACAGAGATAAAGAGTCTTCCAGAACTCCTCCAAGAAAAGATGACCACATTTGAGCTTCTCACTTACTTCTCTCAAATCGAGATCTGTGAGTTGTAGCCAAATCTTTGGGTAGCTCTCCAGATAGCCTGCAGTCTCCCTGTGACTGTAACATCTGCAGAGAGGAGCTTTTCCAAACTCAAATTGACCAACATCATTCAGTCCTGCTCTGCTTCATACTACAGTAACGTTAATAATCTCATCCATGAACATGATTTCTCCTCAAGTCCCGTCCCAATTCTTTTCCACCGGGTGTGAGGTGAAGACGACATCTCCCAAGATTCTGAGCTCAATCTTAACGTCATCAAGCTACGCCTTTGTTTTGAATAGGTGACCTCTAGCAGCGAAAAATTACATAGAGTGCCTTTAAATATTGTTAGAACTTTATTCAGGAAATTTCTAATAAACATTACTAAAGCAAGATGCATTTTTTTAAAAATGTACAAAAATGGTTGCTCTATTCAAGCACTTTTTAATGTATCTAATGTATGTATTTGTATTGTCACGTCAGCTTTTTCACACAAAAACACAACACCACACTTAATTTCCTGCAAAGGATTAATAAAGTATCAACAACAATCTATTTACAATCAGTAAAAATACAAATCAAATGCAAATAAGCACGAAAAACAAAGGAACAGAGAGGTAATTGTCACAGACACGTCAGGTTCCACCTCACTCCCTTATCCACGCACTCAATCACCAGCATACTGATCACCGCCACCTGAAGCTCATCAGCACTGCAATCACCACACTGTCCGGTCTCGTTTGCACTACATCTCTGTATGCTTACCTTAAGGACTCCAAATGCCATACTTACCTGCTCCAGTCGTCTCCTCCATCTCCTGTTCTCCTCGTCTACCTACCTACCTACCTACCTACCTACCTACCTACCTACCTACCTACCTGCCTGTGTGTGAGTGTCTCTGCCATCATCCTCCAACTCAACTCTCCATCTGCATCTGAAAGACATCATAAGGACAATATCACATTCTCTCCATCATCCAAGAACTGCTATATCTTCACATCTTCGTTATTTGCTCTGCTGTTTCACCAATAAACCTACCTGTATTGCTTTTACTCCTGCCTCCGTGTCTCTGTTGTAACAGTAATAAGGTAGATTCACTATTGTTTGAAACTGTGCTAGTGAAGTCATGCAAGTATGTCAACACACAAGCCTTAGGATGCAGTAGCTTGGATGTGGGCGTGTTGGATGTCCACCTCAGGCTGCAGTGAGACGTGGGACACCACAGGACATTTTTGTAAGGATAATACATAATCTGGTAATTCTGGTGTCCTTATTAGAAATAAAACTGAAAATTGTCACAAAATCAGTCATTTTGACTAAAACATTGCGTAATCCAGGTGGGACGCTCTCACCCCTTGACTACGATGAAGAAATGTGAATATGAATTTTTCACACATTTCATAAAACAGACAAGTCCTATATCACAAGAAAGCTCTCATTCTCAGGAATTCGGCTATATGATTTGTTTTAATTTGTTTCATTTGAATGATGAATTGCTTGTTTTTGTCTTTTAAAATCAAACTTATAACATATCACTCTTTCTTTTTCGGCGGGGGAACACATCCCCAACAATATTTTACATAAACACTCGGATTACCTTGATATCGCTAGTTTTATCCGACTTCCCGAACATTCGCTATTAGCTTTAGCCCGTTAGCAATAGCGGCGTGGCACACTAGCGTTTGTACTCTTCTCTCACTATATTATTGTTCATCTATTCTAATGGCGAGTGTATTGGATGCTTCTCTACCTTTGTGTGCAGGTGAGGACATGTTTGAGCTGCATGCGGTGCAGTTGGAACTGGAGGACGTGGAGCGACAGATTCGGATCCTTCTCGAGAAGCAGGCCGAGCTATGCGAGCGGCAGACAGCGCTGGAAACTTCCCGTGCTGACGCTCACCGCTCCTCGGTAAGTTTACAGCGCGATATTAACACTCCTGCTTCCTCTACGCCGTGCGTTTCTCTGCACAGGGCCCGAACTCCCAGAACGCGTTCATCCAGCCCCGTTCACTCCGGCGCCGTCTCACCAGGGACCTTGGGTGCTTCAGCAGCGGAAGACGCGAGCCAGGCCTCGGACCAGGACCTCTCCTCCTCCGCCGCCCCCGGTCTTCGAGGTCTCAACACAGAACCGCTTCTCCCCTCTTCGCGAGGCGGAACGCGACACCGTGGTCATCGGAGACTCCATCGTCCGCCACGTTCATGCTACCACAGCCAAAGGTAAGGTGCGCAGTCACTGTTTTCCTGGTGCTCGTGTTCTCGATGTCGCTGCGCAGGTTCCCGCGATCCTCAACGGTGCTGAGACCATCGGAGCTGTAGTGCTGCACAGGGGGGTGAACGACACTAGGCTGCGGCAGACGAGGTGCTGAAGCAGGACTTCAGGAGCCTGATCGAGACGATACGAGCCACATCGCCCGCGACGAGGATTATCGTGTCCGGACCGCTTCCGACGTACTGACGAAGACATGAAAGGTTCAGTAGATTATTTGCTTTAAATGAATGGTTGATGTCTTGGTGTAATGAACAGAAGCTGCTCTTTATAATAATTGGAATCTTTTCTGGGAGCGCCCTAGGCTCTTCCGTGCTGATGGCCTGCACCCCAGCAGAATCGGAGCTGATCTCTGTCGGAGAACATCTCCAAGATGCTTCGCACCGTATGACTAGTAAGTCAAACCTCAAATCACAGTCTGTGTTCTGCCCACTTAATTGATAGAAATGTGAGTGTAGTACAGTCTATAGAAACTGTGTCTATTCCCCGAATAGTGAGGTCTAACAATAAAATAATGGATCTAGAAAAAATCTGATCGTGATCAAACCAGAAATTCGCAAAATTACTGAACAAAACATTTCTAAAGCTAGGGCTACTAAACATTAGATCACTGACACCTAAGGCGGTTATTATAAATGAAATGATCACAGATAATAGTCTTGATTTAATTTGCCTTACTGAAACATGGCTTAAACCAAATGATTATTTCGGTCTTAATGAGTCTTGTCCACTGGCTACTGTTATAAAAATAAATGCCGTCTGATTGGCCGTGGCGATGGTGTTGCAACAATCTATAGAGGTAATCTTAATGTTACTCGGAGAACAAACTATAGGTTTAATTCATTTGAAATTCTTATGCTAAATATTACACTCTCAGATATAAGTAAAAAGTCGCTACTATCTCTTGCTTTAGCTACCGTTTAGACCTCCAGGGCCTTATGCTGATTTCCTAAAAGAGTTTTCAGACTTTCTCTCACCTATTGGTCAACGTCGATAAAGCGCTGGTTGTTGGAGATTTTAACATTCATGTTGACAATACAATGATACGTTAGGGGCTGCGTTTACTGATTTACTAAACTCATTTGGGTCAAACAAAAACGTCACTGGACCCACTCACCGTTTTAATCATACACTAGATTTAATTATATCACATGGAATCAATCCAACCGATATAGAAATTCTACCGCAAAGTGATGACGTCTCTGATCACTACCTTGTAACATGCGTACTGCATACTGATGATATTTGTCAAATTGCTCCGCAATATCGACTAGGCAGAACAATTCTCCCGACAACTATAGATAAATTTTTATAGACCCCAATTTTTCACAGATGCTGCTGCATGTACAAGTATGTGGACATTATAAGACACATGACACTTTCCATACTGAGACTCAAAACGGCCCACAAATGCTTTTAAAAGGCCATCAGCTTTGTCAATGTCGTGGGGGGAAATTGAATCTTGAAGGAGAATGTATGTAGCCTACTAGAAGTAGTAAATGGTCAAGATATTGTCTGGGTAAAATGCCGAACAAACAGGGAAGGCTGTAAAATAAGAGAAAGTGTCTGTATTCCGAAGCTTTCCAATATTTACGCAAAGAAATTGAACGGGGTGGTCTTGTTATACTTGTAGGTGGTTTATGGCAAGTAACCTTCTTTCAATCTGCTCGTTTTCTCTTCCAATGTACCAAGGCTCTGTATGGTATTTGGAGTCAAACCATAGGGTAGTCAGCTGGCGACAACACCAAGTAATGCCATGCATGTAATCATATGCAAATCCAGAAACCATATTAAAAAACATCAGCAGCATTAGAGGAGATGGACCTTTTACGCCATTTATGCATGTTCCAGAACCAACAGCTTGCTGAGCATCTTCAGTGTGTTTTCTGTGTGATCTCAGCTCTGGCCCTGTTGACTGCAAAGGATACACCCTAGTAAACCCATTACCCTTTTCTACAACTTCACCCTTTTGATAACACCAGTTACAACCATGCTCTCCATTAATTGTTTGACATTCTGTACAGCACAACGAGCCACTGAATCACAAATGCAAAGCAAACTGTATACATGGACTACTGTTTTTTCACCTTTCCACTGACAAGGTAACCCTTGGTTTTCAAGACTACGCAATTCATCAACAAATGATTGCAGAAACGAGTTCATTTCTGGCTTTTTTGGCCCAAACCACAAACCGCCAAGAATGACATGCTTTGCCCTCAGATTAGGGGGGAGCTCGTTGATTGTGACTTGAAGAGGCCAGATATGAAAAGGAGAAGATTTGAAAATTGGAACACCATCAACATTCCAGGACACTGAAATATTCAACAATTTTGGGTCATTTAGTGCATCAATCGATTTGTACATAGTGCCATCAAATATGTCTTCAACATTTTGTGAGTTGCGCTTTGTCCTTGACCATTTGTAATTCAAAGACTGACAAAAATCTGTATCTTGAAATTTACCTCTTAATTGATCTGAAATAGATAACTTGATAAAGACAGCCAGATTTGATTAAGTTTTCCATGTCCCCTGGGGTACCATTGCATGAAGCACAATGGGTGGGGATTTCACTACCAAAGAAATGTTGGCAGGATGGGCAAATATACTGGACTTCAAAAGTGTCACAGTGAAAGGATTTCATGAACTTGTATAGCTATCTGGAACACCATTGGTTGAATCAGGACAGTGGAGATTGATAAGATCTAACAAGTCACTCAAGCCACTTTGGATGTTGTATGCCTGAGGCTGTAGGCAAGTATGCACAGCAGAGATTCTTCATTAGTGATTTTGGCATTTGGATATATTTTTTCCTCACTGGCATCCTCTCTTCTTCTGTGCTTCCCTCACAAACTGCACTGTGGTTTCTGACAATCTAGAAAGTAAATATGCACTAATTACAAGCTGACACATAAAGAAGTGTGAGCTTAAAAAAAAAGCATGAGGCTATAGACTAGATACATATTCTAAACTTTATTCTCACATGAGTCTGTGGAAAGTTCTCATCAGCTGTGCTAAAAACATCACCCTCGTCATCAGCAGAAAAGCCTTCCTGTCAGAAATTGTGCATTTATTGCACATTAAAACAAAATCCATATGAACACCGATATTTACAAATGTATGCAAAAGCATTGGATTAAAAAAATATCAGAAATCCATTCTCACATCAGCATCTGAAAAGTTTCCATCAGCATCGCTGACGACCTCATTCTCTTCAGTAGAAAAGTTTCCCTGTGAGACATGTACAGGTACTTGAACCACTAGTTTTATGCATGTACTTAAATTTTGTAAATGTTCTGGCTGATAAAGGATCAAAGAATTGCCAACCTTATGACAACAAGGAAGCACAATTCTAAAGAAGATTAACTTTGAAAAATAAAAAAAAAAAAGCCTATTCTCACATGAGCATCAGGGCAGTCCTGTCAGATTTGCTGATATTTCACCACTGTCATCATTGGAAATGTTTTCCTATAAGTATGAAATTATAAACATACAGGAGCATGTTAGACATGGTTTCTTGACTACAACAAATGGCCATGAATTTATCACTGAAAATGTTTTTTAGGCCAACATTAAAACCTGAAATACTTCAACTATATCGGGAATAAGCCATGTCTTGTATGATCTTCTCTTTTTTGCTCCTGAAGAAGAAAAAGAGCAGATTTCTTGCTTATTTGATTAATGTAAGTCAATATGCAATTGTACAATAAGAAACAAATTGCCTAAAATACAGTTATTTGCATTCAGCAACCTATTATATTCTGTGTCCATCGCCTTTTTGTAGCTGCGGAACAGGTGCCTCTCATTTAAGTACACTTTATACTCCATATCCTTCAAAAAGAAACACGTTAGTGTTATTTCTTTGTAAATATAATAAAGAATATATTTTTTGCATTACCCGAATAGCTTAATCCAAATGAGAACATTTCCTAAAAATGACTACAATAACGAATCTGGGTATTGACAAAATTGACTTAGTTAATTGGAAGACATATTTTATTTTAGAAGGCTATTTTTTTAAAGAAAAGAAAAGTTTGGTCGTAAAAGTCTTAGTGTTGTCTTTCACCCTGAAAAAGAAGCTCGTGTAATTTACATAAAGAACCGGTAAATTAATCTTTTCACTGAGGTGACGTGTTTCATTGACGCTCACTTGCTTCGCGCAGCCGATTCACGTGACATCATTGCACGTCATTCATCAACTGTCACTTTGTATCGTGAAGGTAAGTCCGCCTTTTATTATATAATTATATCGTTATAATGCTTTAAATTACTGTTTTGTTATACATTTCTAAAATAATGTGTATTTGTAACACTAAAACATATGAAGATGTTTTTCTTTTCTTTCTTTTTTTTTTTTTTTTTTTTGCTGTCGATGCAGGCCAGTATTATATTATAGCCTATAACTACCATATACCGCCTTCATCAAAACTTTTTTTAATAAATGACTATAAAAAGTAAGCCGTAAATATTGCTAACAAAAAAACATTTTTTTTTTTTTTTTTGCTAATAATTGATATCATTGTACCTTTTTGTTACCTTAGATTAGAAATAAATTATCTGCACCGGACGAGACCGTGAGTCGCTGGCTGGCCTGGTTGCGTTAAGGTAACACTGTTGTCATGGATACAATCAGCTGAAGGCAACAGATGAATGTGAACGAGGAGACTTTAGGGTTTTGTACACCTTTGGATTAATATATATATACATACATATATATTATTATTATTATTATTATTATTAATGAATAAATGTATTCATGTTCGTTCAATTGTATGTATGTAAATATGTATGCATTTAATTATTTATTTATTTAGAAAATGAGCAAAACATGGGTTCTGGTGGAATGGAGGGAGGAGCCTCCCACCTATGATATTGTCCCTAAAAAGGACATACTAAAAAAAAAGTTTGAACCTGGAGATGTTGTGGATGTGGCTTATGAAGAGGAAAGTTCCCCAGCCACAGTTATAGATATAGAGAATGAGAATTACGTCACAATTCGGGAAGGCGCCATATTAGCAGGAAACGCTATCCGTTGCTATGGCAACTTCTTCAGTGAACCCGAGATAAAGCGCAACAGAGAGAGAGAGAGCAGATTAATTTAATAATACATTTTGCGATACAGCACAGTTTTATGGGAAGAAATGGAGGAGGAGAAAATGAAAGGAAAGGGGCTCTATCGGGAGAGACTAAATAACACCGCGAGAGCTACAAACTGCGAGAGATCTTGTACTGCACTTTTAATACAGTTCTGATGTTTATTATTGTAAAAATAATACAGTTTTCGCCTACTGAGTCATAGACTAGTGATGTCAAGCGGTTTTTCTAAATAATGCTGCTTGCAAATAACTTAGACTTAAAAATGTAGGCTACTTTTAATTGCTTAAAGGGTCTGAACTCTTGAACGGTGCCGCATTGCCACCAAATTACTACTGACAGATGAGCCTAGAATATGAACGCAACACATTTAAATACACGTGTTTTCCTCCCATAAAGAAAAAGACAGTGCCATTAAAATACCAAACTTAGTAAACACTATACTAATAAAGCACAGAAAAATTGGTTTGTGCCGAATTTTTTTATTTTTTTTAATATCACTAGTAGGCTACATTAAGCAACGTTTCTCAACAGTTTTCTATGTGACGAAAATGCTCGTGAATAAACATGTTGCGTTCACATTATGGGCTCAACTTTACTTTATTAGTATAATGTTTACTGAGTTTGGTCTGTTAATATCACTGTCTTTCTTAGTGCATTAAGCCCCATTAAGCGTTTTAGAAGGTCCCTTGGCAACACTCGGCGGTGTTATTTAGTCTCTCCCGATAGAGCCACTTTCCTTTCACTTCGTCATTATCCATTTCATTACAAGAAACTGCGGCGTATCGCAAAATTGCAAACAAATATCACACTATTTCTCTCGGTCTGACCGTCTCACTGTCAAAGTAACCATGGCAACGTTTAGCGTATCCTGCTAATATGGCAACGCCTTCCCGAAATGCAACACGAGTCAAAGCGCTGTGACGCAACATTCTCATTCTCTATTGATGGTAAAAGTTCAGCAAACAAGACTTAATCATGATATAGAAGATATGTATTTCCTAATTTATTTTTGTCCCTTCAGAGAGCAAAGATACCCTCAGGAGGAGGATGTTTAGGCTAGATGGGAAAAGAAAAAATCAGCCATGTTTGCAAAATGATGCAAAAAGAGTAGCAAAGAAAAAAAAAAACGTACACTCCAACTCAGTCCCCATCTCACTCCAAAACGTCCTCATCTGATCAAGAGCCTCCAGTCAAACATCAAGTAATACCTACATCTTTTAAATGGCTACTCTTATTTTTCATTATGCTTATTTAAATAACAAATATTAATGACACCGATATGACACTAATATTGTGTGTCCATCTTTAGGTCATCCACCGAAAGGACAGTATGTTAATGCAAGAGATTAACAGCATGGAGAGTCAAGCTGAAGAGCATTCAAGCCGAGAAACTCAACTTGAGAGAGAAATTCTCAAATTAAAAAAAGAAATGAGAATCTAAGAGCACTTAATATAGCTCTGCAACAAGGTATTATTTTTTTCTTCATGTATTTCTGTCTATTCATCTATATATTAATTTATCAGTCAGTGTGGTTGTCTGTTAGTAATCATTTATTTTGTATTTTTTTAAGAAATTCTTCCAATGCTCAAGTGCAGCATGAACCAGGAAACTCGTCTTGTTGCTCAACAACCACAAGATTCAAGTCAGAAGAATCCCCCTGAAAAGGTGAATACAAATATATTAGTTTGTTTATATAGCCTATATTCACGTAAAGTGTTGTGCAGAAGTCGTAGAAGGCATGTTAACTTCTTCATGTTTCATTTTACTTTTGTAACAAAATACACATTTGATATGATCACCCCCTGGACTATAAAACAGCTGGCACACTAAACCAAAATATATCACTTTTTTGTTGAAGAATCTAACAAGCCTAACACTTTTGCACAGTATGTAGTCAAAGTTATATGCTTTTAGATACAGTGTCCCTAACTTTTTTTCTTGACAGACACAGGGGCTAGGAATTAGTTCAGCTGTACTGACAAGTTGTGGACGGGGGGGCACATCATGTTCTGCCATGGTGAAAGATCTGGCAGTGTTTGGGAGACAGACACTGGCCACACATGGGCTGTCTGGAAGGGCTGGCAATGCTAACACAGGCACTTTGGCAAAGCCAGCTCTTGACCAGGACAAAGTTGTAATGATCCTAGGTGAGAAAAATGTCCTGCTTTTTTCTTTACGCAAACATGATGTTGCAGTTATAGTGCAAAATTGTAATAATGTTATCACATATGATAAGTGGAATTGCATTTACAGACACAGTACAAAAAAAGTTCCCAGATGTTCCAAAAAAGTTCATCAGGGCAGCACTAAGAGAAAAGTTAATGATGAGCACAAGTTACGAGTAGGTAATAATTTGTCATACACACACACACACATCACACACACACGCTCTGCTCTCTCTCTCTCTCTCTCTCATGCTCTCTCTCTCTCTCTCACACACACACACACACTCATGCTCTCTCTCTCTCTCACACACACACACACATGCTCATGCTCTCTCTCTCTCTCCTCTCTCTCTCTCTCACACACACACACAACAAATTTTAAATTTCTCTTTTTTTCTTGTTTTTCAGGAAAACAGTGTAGAGGCTTCATTTGGCTGTGAATTGGTCTCTGCTTCGCTCTGCTCTTACAGTTTCAATAAATACAATAAATAAATATAGCTGCAAGCAGCAATTACGGGGCCAAGCACAAAAACGGCACAAGAAGCCAGCCAACATGGCTGTGAGCATCAGACCAACTGCAACAGTGAGCAATTAAAGACCTATTAAGATAATTTTAGGCAAAAGAGCTGATAAATGATAAAAAAATGAGGATTTACTGTTTCATCACTTTCGACCAATAGGTGGCGCTGTGACCAAATTAATGTGGTATGGTCACAGTGAGGTGCAAAGTTTGGTGTCAATATGTCAAAGCATTGCAGAGATACAGCTTCAAGAGTCGTTTTTGCATCATGCCTCAGATTTGTTGCTCCGGTGTACGAAAACCTGAGACCAGTTTCATTACAATCGGTAAATATATTCAAACGTTATTAACATTTTTGTAAATTTCATAATAACTTTTGACCACAAGGTGGCACTGGTCTGAAACTTCTCATGTTCCTTCAGGGCATTGTTCTGATGACCCATACCGAGTTTCGTAACGATACTTGAATGCGTTCATAAAATACAGCACTTTAGCACAAAATTCAAAATGGACGACAGCCAAAATGGTTGAAATGGGAAAATTGGATATCATTCGACTCGACATGACTCCCTGAATCCAACAAGACCAAAGTTATGATTTTTGGACAAACCCATCTGAAGTTATAAGCAAAAATAACCATTTTTCTTATCTCCGCACCAGTAGGTGGCACTGCGATGAAATGCTGCATGATGCCTCATGTCATGATTTTGATGAGATGTACCAAGTTTGGTCTAAATATGATAAAGCATTGCGGAGATACAGGTTCAAGAGTTTGTTTTGCATCATGCATCAAATTCGTTGCTCCGGTATACGAAAACAGTTTGACGTATCGACTTGAAATCCATAACTTTTTGTCGGCATGGTCTGAAGATGATACGGTTCGATTTTGGTGAAAATCGGAGCAACGGTCTAGGAGGAGTTCGAAAAAGTAGGTTTTTAAAGAAAAACAATATGGCGGACAGGAAGTTCAGCCAACTATGGCAAATTTGATATCTATGTTCTTGGCATGAACCAACGAATCAAATGAGACCAGTTTCATTACAATGAGTTAAAAAAGTAAAAAGTTATTAGCATTTTTGAAAATTTTGTTATAACTTTTGACCACAAGGTGGCGCTGTTCCGAAACTTTTCAGGCTCCTTCAGGGTATTGAGCTGATGAGCCATACCGAGTTTCGTAAAGATACGCTAATGCGTTAGTAAAATACAGCAGTTTAGCACAAAATTCAAAATGGCCGACGGACAAAATGGCTGATATGGGAAAATTGGATATCAGTCGAATCGACATGATGCCCCGAATCTAACAAGACCAAATTTATGATTTTTGGACAAACCCATCAGAAGTTATAAGCAAAAATGACAATTTTTCATATCTCTGCACTAGTAGGTGGCGCTGTGCCGGAACACTGCATGATGCCTCAGGTCATGCTTGTGATAACATGTACCAAGTTTGGTCTGAATACGATAAAGCGTTGTGGAGATACAGCCTTATGTCTATTTTTGCAAGCGCTACGTACAATTCGTTCGCTTGTTTTTTGAAAACTGTTTGAGGAATTGACTTGAATTCCATAACTATTTCTTGGCATGCTCTGAAGATGATCTGGTTAAATTTTCGTGAAAATCGGAGTAACGGCCTAGGAGGAGTTCGAAAAAGTACGTTTTTCAGAAAATTCAAAATGGCGGAAAAATTTTCATGACGGAAAATGACGTCATATAGTGTATTTGATTTGTCTTGAGCCAAGGACTCAGGGGAAAAAAGAATTTTGTTTCTATCCCTTACGGTTCAAAAGTTATTAAACATAAACATAAGTGC